>CM038487.1:6904324-6989801 GCA_021464305.1 Kandelia obovata
AATCAACAAAATCACTGTAAAGTATCGTCACCCCATACCTAGATTAGATGACATGTTGGATGAATTGCATGGTTCATGTGTCTTTTCTAAGATTGATTTGAAAAGTGGATATCATCAAATTAGGATGAGAGAGGGAGATGAGTGGAAAACAGCTTTCAAAACTAAGTACGGGTTGTATGAATGGCTTGTTATGCCATTTGGTCTTACCAATGCACCGAGTACTTTTATGCGACTCATGAATCATATTTTGCGTCCATTCATTGGTAAATTTGTAGTTGTGTATTTTGATGATATTCTTGTTTATAGTAGAACCCTAGAAGAGCATCTGCATTATTTACGTTCCATTGTAAGTGTTTTACGTTCTGAGAAATTGTATGCTAACTTACAGAGATGTGTATAAGAGACAGACTATAAACAAGAATATCATCAAAATACACACTGTCTCTTATACACATCTGATGTGTATAAGAGACAGTCCTAGTACAAAGTCCAGAGATAAATCAACCCAAAAAGGACGAGGTATGGGCATGGGGGTATACAAGCCATGGGGCAAAACTCTAGATTTTGCCTGTTTTCATGTTACGCATTTCTCACATATCCTCTCAACATCTCGTTTCATGCGTGGCCAAAAGAAATGTTCATTGAGGACATCTAGGGTCTTCCTAACCCCGAAATGACCCATTAGACCTCCCTCATGAGCTTCCCTTACAACCAACTCCCTCAAAGAACTCATAGGCATGCATAAACGATTTTCCCTAAATAAGAAACCCTTATGCCTATAAAACTTCTCAAAGCCTTACGTCTCACATGCTCCATACACGTTAGCAAAGTCAGGATCATTCACATACAAATCCTTAATATGTTCAAATCCTAATAAATTTGCAGTAAGTGTAGAGATAAGGACATACCTGCGAGATAATGCATCAGCTACCACATTTTTCTTACCTTGTTTATATTTGATGATGTAGGGGAAGGTCTCAATGAATTCAATCCACCTGGCATGTCTTTGTTCAACTTTCCTTGTCCCTTCAAGTGCTTCAAAGCTTCATGGTCAGTATGGATGACAAACTCCTTGGACCAAAGGTAATGTTGCCATGTCTCCAAAGCTCGCACCAATGCTGTCGCTTATACACATCTAGATGTGTATAAGAGACAGGCTTATAAAAAAGAACATAAGTTTTAGGTGGGGGACTGACCAAGACAAGGCTTTTAATTGCATCAAGGAAAAATTATGTTCTGCACCCTTACTTGCTTTATCTAACTTTGCAAATGCTTTTGAGATGGAGTGTGTTGCTTCAGGTATTGACATTGGAGCTGTTTTGATGCAGGAAAAGCGCCTAATTGCTTATTTTAGTGAAAAGTTAAGTGGAGCAAGCCTTAATTATCCTACATATGATAAGGAGCTGTATGCATTGGTGCGAGCTTTGGAGACATGAAAACATTACCATTGGCCCAAGGAGTTTGTCATCCATACTGACCATGAATCTTTGAAGCACTTGAAGGGACAAGGAAAGTTGAACAAAAGACATGCCAGGTGGATCGAATTCATTGAGACCTTCCCCTACATCATCAAGTATAAACAAGGTAAGGAAGAGGTGGTAGCTGATGCATTATCTCGCAGGTATGTCCTTATCTCTACACTTACTGCAAATTTATTAGGATTTGAACATATTAAAGATTTGTATGTGAATGATCCTGACTTTTCTAAAGTGTATGAAGCATGTGAGACGTCAGGCTTTGAGAAGTTTTATAGGCATAAGGGTTTCTTATTTAGGGAAAATCGTTTATGCATGCCTATGAGTTCTTTGAGGGAGTTGGTTGTAAGGGAAGCTCATGAGGGAGGTCTAATGGGTCATTTCGGTGTTAGGAAAACCTTAGATGTCCTCAATGAACATTTCTTTTGGCCACGCATGAAACGAGATGTTGAGAGGATATGTGAGAAATGCGTAACATGAAAACAGGCAAAATCTAGAGTTTTGCCCCATGGCTTGTATACCCCCATGCCCATACCTAGTCATCCTTGGGTTGATTTATCTATGGACTTTGTACTAGGATTGCCACGAACAAAAAGGGGTAAAGATTCTGTATTTGTTGTTGTTGATAGATTTTCAAAAATGGCACACTTTATCCCATGCCATAAAACTGATGACGCAAACAATGTGGCTGACTTATTCTTTAGAGAAGTAGTACGTTTGCATGGCATGCCACGAAGCATTGTTTCAGATCGAGATACAAAGTTCTTAGGCTACTTCTGGAAGACTTTGTGGGGTAAGTTAGGTACTAAGCTACTGTTTTCAACAACTTGTCATCCACAAACTGATGTGCAAACTGAGGTGGTTAATCAAACTCTTTCTACTCTTTTGCGAGCTATTATTCGAACAAATTTGAAAACATGAGAAGATTGTTTACCACATGTCGAGTTTGTATATAATAGGAGCGTTCATTCTGCTACTAGTTATTCTCTATTTGAAATTGTATATGGTTTTAATCCGTTGACTCCTTTGGATTTGGTACCTATACCTGTCAATGAGTATGCCAGCTTAGATGGTGAACGCAAGGCAGACATGGTTAAGAAAATTGCATGAAAAGGTGCGGCAACAAATTGAAAAACGAACTTAGCAATACGCATCCCAAGTTAACAAGGGACGAAAGAGAGTGGTGTTTTTACCTGGTGACTGGGTTTGGGTTCTCATCATTCCCCCTCTCCTCAAAAGGATTCGACCTCGAATCATCACCTACATTAAAATGGGAAAGATCAGAAACGTTAAATGTTGCACTCACATTATACTCACCAGGAAGGTCCAACTTATAAGCATTGTCATTAATTCGTGCTACAACTTGAAAGGGACCATCTCCTCTAGGTTGTAGTTTTGAACGCCTTTGAGCTGGAAACCGTTCCTTGCGCATATGCACCCAAACCCAGTCACCAGGTTCAAACACCACTCTCTTTCGTCCCTTGTTAACTTGGGATGCGTATTGCTCAGTTCGTTTTTCAATTTGTTGCCGCACCTTTTCATGCAATTTTTTAACCATGTCTGCCTTGCGTTCACCATCTAAGCTGGCATACTCATTGACAGGTATAGGTACCAAATCCAAAGGAGTCAACGGATTAAAACCATATACAATTTCAAATGGAGAATAACTAGTAGCAGAATGAACACTCCTATTATATGCAAACTCGACATGTGGTAAACAATCTTCCCATGTTTTCAAATTTGTTCGAATAATAGCTCGCAAAAGAGTAGAAAGAGTTCGATTAACCACCTCAGTTTGCCCATCAGTTTGTGGATGACAAGTTGTTGAAAACAGTAGCTTAGTACCTAACTTACCCCACAAAGTCTTCCAGAAGTAGCTTAAGAACTTTGTATCTCGATCTGAAACAATGCTTCGTGGCATGCCATGCAAACGTACTACTTCTCTAAAGAATAAGTCAGCCACATTGTTTGCGTCATCAGTTTTATGGCATGGGATGAAGTGTGCCATTTTTGAAAATCTATCAACAACAACAAATACAGAATCTCTACCCCTTTTTGTTCGTGGCAATCCTAGTACAAAGTCCATAGATAAATCAACCCAAGGATGACTAGGTATGGGCAAGGGGGTATACAAGCCATGGGGCAAAACTCTAGATTTCGCCTGTTTGCATGTTATGCATTTCTCACATATCCTCTCAACATCTCGTTTCATGCGTGGCCAAAAGAAATGTTCATTGAGGACATCTAGGGTTTTCCTAACACCGAAATGACCCATTAGACCTCCCTCATGAGCTTCCCTTACAACCAACTCCCTCAAAGAACTCATAGGCATGCATAAACGATTTTCCCTAAATAAGAAACCCTTATGCCTATAAAACTTCTCAAAGCCTGACGTCTCACATGCTCCATACACGTTAGCAAAGTCAGGATCATTCACATACAAATCCTTAATATGTTCAAATCCTAATAAGTTTGCAGTAAGTGTAGAGATAAGGGCATACCTGCGAGATAATGCATCAGCTACCACATTTTCCTTACCTTGTTTATATTTGATGATGTAAGGGAAGGTCTCAATGAATTCAATCCACCTGGCATGTCTTTTGTTCAACTTTCCTTGTCCCTTCAAGTGCTTCAAAGATTCATGGTCAGTATGGATGACAAACTCCTTGGGCCAAAGGTAATGTTGCCATGTCTCCAAAGCTCGCACCAATGCATACAGCTCCTTATCATAGGTAGGATAATTAAGGCTTGCTCCACTTAACTTTTCACTAAAATAAGCAATTGGGCGCTTTTCCTGCATCAAAACAGCTCCAATGCCAATACCTGAAGCATCACACTCAATCTCAAAAGCATTTGCAAAGTTAGGTAAAGCAAGTAAGGGTGCAGAACTTAATTTTTCCTTGATGCAATTAAAAGCCTTGTCTTGGTCAGTACCCCACCTAAAACTTATGTTCTTTTTTATAAGCTCCGTGAGTGGTGCAGCAATGGTGCTAAAGTCCTTAACAAAGCGTCTATAGAAACTAGCTAAACCATGAAAGCTACGCACATCACTAACTGACTTAGGTGTAGGCCAATCACGAATTGCCTTAACTTTTTCCTCATCAACCTCAACACCTTTAGCACTGACAATATAGCCAAGAAATGTGATTTGATTAGTACAAAAGGAACATTTCTGTAAGTTAGCATACAATTTCTCAGAACGTAAAACACTTACAATGGAACGTAAATGATGCAGATGCTCTTCTAGGGTTCTACTATAGACCAGAATATCATCAAAATACACAACTACAAATTTACCAATGAATGGACGCAAAATATGATTCATTAGTCGCATAAAAGTACTCGGTGCATTGGTAAGACCAAATGGCATAACAAGCCATTCATACAAACCGTACTTAGTTTTGAAAGCTGTTTTCCACTCATCTCCCTCTCTCATCCTAATTTGATGATATCCACTTTTCAAATCAATCTTAGAAAAGACACATGAACCATGCAATTCATCCAACATGTCATCTAATCTAGGTATGGGGTGACGATACTTTACAGTGATTTTGTTGATTGCCCGACAATCAACGAACATCCTCCAAGTCCCATCCTTTTTGGGTACAAGTAGGACAGGAACAGCACATGGACTCATGCTTTCCCTCACATGTCCTTTGGAAATAAGCTCCTCAACTTGCCTTTGAAGCTCCTTTGTCTCCTCAGGATTACTCTTATAAGCTGGCCTGTTAGGGATGGATGCACCCGGGATGAAATCAATTTGATGCTCAATTCCTCTATTAGGTGGCAATCCACTTGGAACATCGTCAGGGAATACATCTTCAAATTCCTGCAATAGAGCAACAACAACACTAGGCAAAGATGGGTCAAATTTGTTAGTGTTAAAATAAGCCTCCTTGTACAAAAATAGGATCACAAACTGATTGGTATAGAATGCTCTTTTGACATCGCTTTCTTTTGCATAGAAACTCTCTCTTTTCTTCTCCTTTTCTTGTGTACCCACATTTTTTTCTCTCTTTTCTCTTTTATCAATCTCTTTTTTCGGTTCACTCTCATTTTTAATCCTTAATTGATCCTCATAAGCTTGTTGAGGTGATAAGGGTACAAGAGTGACGGGTCTTTCATTCATTACAAAAGAGTATCGATTCTTGAAGCCATCATGCATAACTCGTCTGTCAAATTGCCATGGTCTCCCTAGTAGAATATGACCCGCATGCATAGGTACAACGTCACATAAAACTTCATCGTGGTACCTTCCGATAGAAAATGATATAAGAACTCGCTCATTCACCTTGACTTCCCCATTCTCATTCAGCCACTGAAGTTTATATGGCCTAGGATGCTTCATAGTATGTAAATTCAGTTTCTCAACCATAGTTTTGCTAGCAACATTAGTGCAACTCCCACCATCAATAATCATACTACATACCTTATCCTTGATCAGACACCTTGTCTGAAAGATGTTATCTCGTTGCACCTCATTTTCTTCCTTTACTTGCACATTCAATGCTCGCCTTGTGACAAGAGCTATACCATTAACTGGATACTCCTCTCCATCACTTTCAGCCTTTGATGATGGCAAAGAATCATCATCTGATTCACTTTCAGTTTCCACATCTCCGTTACTTCGCAAGATCATTGCACGCTTATTTGGACATTTAGATGCAATGTGACCCTTGCCCAAACACTTAAAGCATTTAACATCTCTATTTCTACTTGCTTGGAGTTTGAAATTACTTGCCTCCTTGCTAGAACCCACATTCTTTTGCTTGGATAGCTCGGTTTTGGACTTGTAATTGGCCATATCGTCCCTTTTACTCTGATTTGGCTTCCAAGACGAGGTAGAGACAGAATTCTGAACAAACTGTGTGGAACCCTTTCATTTAAGTTGCCTTTCAACTTTCATTGCCATGTGCACCATGTCTTCTAATTCCACATAATGTTGCAACTCAACCACGTTTGCTATGTCCCTATTTAGCCCTAGCAGAAATCGAGCCATAGTCGCAGCCTGAGTGAGCCCTTGCAGCCTTCGGTACAACTCCCTGTAATAGTGATTAGGGACAAATCTCCTCCTCATAATAGCCTTCATGTCCTCCCATGTATCAATAAGTCGCTCGCGATTCCTTCTCCTAGTCAAAACAAGTTGATCCCACCAAATAATAGCATAATCAGTAAATTCAACTGCAGCAAGTTTTACCTTTTTCTCCTCGGAATAGTTGTGACAGTCAAAAACCAATTCAACCTTCTTCTCCCATTCTAGGTATACATCAGGATCATTTTTACCTTGGAATGGAGGAATTGTCAATTTAATAGTCCCCAAATTATGGTCATAGGTGCCTCGTCTCCCAAATTCTCTTCGATCCCTTCTATCGTTAAAATTTCTAACCACAGTAGTTTGGTCATGAAATTCATCATCGTCTACATCATCTTCATGCTCATGGGCACGTCTCAATTGCCTTCTTGCTCTGGCAGCCTCATATTCCCCATGTCTCCTTTGAAACTCTGCTATTGTATTAGCTTGCTCCTCCATCCTCGCCTGCATATCATCAAATCTGGTATTCATGTGCTCAAATTGTTGTTGCATAGCTTTGATCATGAAGGACACATCACCAGCTCCCTCCTGAGCTGCACCTTTGTCTTTGGACGTCATAGTATTAGTTTTAGACAAAATAATTAAGGTACCTCACAGAACGCTCCCTCACGTGTTTCACTCAAAAGATGCTGTCACACTCCCTCGTGTTTACACTCCTGATGGCTTTTCCTTTATATGAACTTTCTCTCTTGCCTTTTACCACTCAGATTTCCCCTTTCAGCTCTATAAAGAACTAAACAACATAAATCAAGAGTATTGATTCTGAACAAAATATGACAAATGGCATAGAGTTGAACAATTTGGAGAACAAGCAATTAAAAGGGAAAAAGGATATCAAGGCAAACGAATTTAATGAACTAAACTCACAAAAGTCAGGACTTGAGTAGTTAATCCTTGCTTCTTCTTTCTTTTTTTTTTTTTTTTTTTGATTAACACGAAATAACTATAAAATACTTACATGCCACAATTGGAATTGGAATTGGCACGTTTATGAGCTTAACAAACAAACAAACGGAGAAGGATTGCAAACAAACTGTTTTGTGTGTTTGAATAGTAATGCACAAACTCAATCGAAATAACTAAATCACAAGGTAGAAAATTGAAGGGTGAATGAGTTCAACCTGATTTAGAAACAGGCTCTGATACCAACTGATGCGGAAAACCCAAAGGGAACCAACGCACACAAGGAATCAAAGATGAACCAGGAAAGCTAAATCAGAGTTAAATAACACAAACCCTAGACCCAACATGTGAAGGAACACGAATCTAGGGTATTTAAGAAGGATATGGACGCCACACTCCAGAACAGAAAGGAATTGGGAGTGATAAGTCGATTGGAACGCCACAAGAAGAAGTACCTCTTGATAAGTTCTTTAGTTCTCAAAAGAACCGAGGGAGAAAACCCTTACTTTCTATTTCACTCAAAGTTGTCTGTCTTTCAGAGCTTACAAGGGGTGCCTATTTATAGGCAAAGATAGCAATCCTAAAGAGGAACAAATTCCTACTTAGGACAAATCCTTATTTTGAGAAATTTTTAACAATGGAAAAATTCCACAACAGAAAATACTCTTGTTTAGGAGTGAGTGCTATTGCTTAATACGGGCTATCAAGTACTCCAATGATATTAATTAGGCCTCTACACTTTGTCAAGCTTGAATTCGCACCATTTGAAGCCTGGTGGGCCTGAATGTCCTTAATCAACCCATTTAGTGCTTCTTTAATTGTTTTGGCTCTAGCTCGTGTTATTGGGCCTTCTGGAATCTGAAATGGACCTTTTGCATCCATTGGAGCCTTCCAGTCATCATCTCTATGGTTCACATCATTAGCTTATGTTATTGGACCTCTTGTATCCATTGGAGCTTTCCAGTCATCATTGTTATGGTTCTCATCATACGTTTGCATGGCATGCCACGAAGCATTGTTTCAGATCGAGATACAAAGTTCTTAGGTTACTTCTGGAAGACTTTGTGGGGTAAGTTAGGTACTAAGCTACTGTTTTCAACAACTTGTCATCCACAAACCTGTCTCTTATACACATCTAGATGTGTATAAGAGACAGATTTGGTACCTATACCTGTCAATGAGTATGCCAGCTTAGATCTGTCTCTTATACACATCTAGATGTGTATAAGAGACAGTATAATAGGAGTGTTCATTCTGCTACTAGTTATTCTCTATTTGAAATTGTATATGGTTTTAATTCGTTGACTCCTTTGGGTTTGGTACCTATACCTGTCAATGAGTATGCCAGCTTAGATGGTGAACGCAAGGCAGACATGGTTAAGAAACTTGCATGAAAAGGTGCGGCAACAAATTGAAAAACGAACTTAGCAATACGCATCCCAAGTTAACAAGGGACGAAAGAGAGTAGTGTTTGAACCTGGTGACTGGGTTTGGGTGCATATGCGCAAGGAACGGTTTCCAGCTCAAAGGCGTTCAAAACTACAACCTAGAGGAGATGGTCCCTTTCAAGTTGTAGCACGAATTAATGACAATACTTTTAAGTTGGACCTTTCTGGTGAGTATAATGTGAGTGCAACACTTAACGTTTCTGATCTTTCCCATTTTAATGTAGGTGATGATTCGAGGTCGAATCCTTTTGAGGAGAGGGGGAATGATGAGAACCATAATGATGATGACTGGAAAGCTTCAATGGATACAAGATGTCCAATAACACAAGCTAATGATGTGAACCGTAGAGATGATGGCTAGAAGGTTCCAATGGATGCAAAAGGTCCATTTCAGATTCCAGAAGGCCCAATAACACGAGCTAGAGCCAAAACAATTAAAGACTGTCTCTTATACACATCTAGATGTGTATAAGAGACAGCTCCTACCAATTGGGGCCCTCCCTTCACCACCCCCATGGGGATGGTGTACAGGGTTCATAACTACTCCTCTTATTATAGGGCACCTACCTAGCCAACATTTAGATCCGGCTCTACCCAAACTTTTCTGGTTCACCCCAGCATTCCCTACTTGTCCGACTGTTGCTGAGCATTTTTTGGATATGAAACGAACCTCTCCAGAAGGTAATTTTAATGTGGTCGATTTCCCCTCTTTTGCAATCAGTTTTGCTACAGCACCTGCAACTTTAGCTAATTGTCCACCCTTTCCAAGTGTGATTTCTATGTTATGTATGGTCGTGCCTAAGGGCATATCGGTTGAAGTAGATTCTTCTTTTTGATCAATCAAAACCTCTTCCTAAACTGTACAAGCTTCTTCCAAAGCATACGACTTTCTAGGTGTAGATGATGATATCTATACAGATGGATATCGTATAATGAAGTAAAGTACTACATCTGTCTCTTATACACATCTAGATGTGTATAAGAGACAGCATTTAGATCCGGCTCTACCCAAACTTTTCTGGTTCACCCCAGCATTCCCTACTTGTCCGACTGTTGCTGAGCATTTTTTGGATATTAAACGAACCTCTCCAGAAGGTAATTTTAATGTGGTCGATTACCCCTCTTTTGCAATCAGTTTTGCTACAGCACCTGCAACCTTAGCTAATTGTCCACCCTTTCCAAGGGTGATTTCTATGTTATGTATGGTCGTGCCTCTGTCTCTTATACACATCTAGATGTGTATAAGAGACAGATATTTGTGTCATCATTTTATCTCTTGATGCGGAAAACCCCAAGGGAACTAATGCACACACTGACTCAGAGATAAACTAAGAAAGCTAAATCAGCGTTAAATAACACAAACCCTATACCTGTCTCTTATACACATCTAGATGTGTATAAGAGACAGATCCATATCCTTCTTAAATACCCTAGGTTCATGTTCCTTCACATGTTGGGTATAGGGTTTGTGTTATTTAACTCTGATTTAGCTTTCTTAGTTTATCTCTGAGTCATTGTGTGCATTAGTTCCCTTGGGGTTTTCCGCATCAAGAGATAAAATGATGACACAAATATAGCTATTCAACAAGTAGGGTCCAAAATACATCTTTTGTTTTTTTATATATATCTCTTACTTAAAAAAGAACTTAAGAGATAAAGTGATGACACAAATCTAGCTATTCAACATTATTTCCATTGAGATATTAAAATTTAGGTGCAGACTATCCTATAACAACATATTGTTAAGTAAGGAAACCAAGTTATCCACATTTTTATTCAATAGATTAATCTTTTTGTTGAGGATATTACATGAGAGTTTTATCAATTTTTTGCATAACAATGTTCAGAATTTATTGTTAACTAGTGTTTTTGACTAAATTATTTTGAAGAACGGAGAAATGATACAATTCCTTAATAAGAACTTTTTATTTTATGAGTTTTAATAGTTGTATTTTTTTTCTATTCATACTAATAATTTTAATAAATAAATTTTTTTGGATACACATATATAAATTTCTTATAACTTTTTAATTTGAATAATCAAATATATCAAAATTATTAATTTATTCAAAGTCGATCACTTTAAAACAAATATTCAAAACTAAACTCTTCTACAAAAAATTAATTCTTCATTTATTTATTTTTATAATTTTTTATTTTTAATTCTTAGTTTTTCATCAGACATGTATTCTCGATTAATAACCAAAGAAGCGGAAGCTCGGAGTTAGATTTGGGAATCAAAGCCAGCGCAATCTTGCAGAAGTGGAGGTTGGGTTTCGTGGGCCGGAGTGTCTGGGTAAGTTGTCCCTTCATTGACACCAAGTCTGCAGTGAATGGAATGGAGCAGTTGGTAATTCTTTTTATGTTTATGGTATTCAATTAACTAATAGATTCGACAAAGTCATAAGTTACACCGGCTGGGATTTTTGAATTGAAGCAAAAAGATTTTGTGTTATAGAAGAACGTGAGACGAGGTTGTGCGTTGGTTAAAATTGGGAAATTAACGGGATCCATCAGCATAGTGAGGTCAATCAAGTAGATCATCAATCAGGGAAATCGATGGAATTAGAAATGATAGTCTCCATGAAAAAATATGAGCTACTTGGAAGGAAAAGCATTAACCAAAAAAAGGGTGAATTAGCTCCTCCCTCAAGCCTTCTTCAACTTCAACCCCATCCCACCTTCACCACTCCGATTGTCCAGTTTCAATTATTTTAAATAAACATAAAATATATTTATTAAATAAATATAGTTATATCTTCAAATTATTTTTAAATTTTATTATATAGCGGATGGGACAAAATTACTTTTCAAAGAAACTCTTTTTCCATCTCGGGCTATACTCGTTGTTTCAGTATCAGTATCGAACCGTTCGTAGCAGTCATATCAACTCTGTTTAAGTTGTTCGTTAAGTACTTTTCACTGTCGCTTGTTTTAGTTGATCTAAAATATTGGCATTTTTATTTTTTACGGATTGTCATTTCAAAGTATTGCTCCTATTGTACTTCTTATGCCAGATATGGATCAAATAATAAATATTCCTTTTTAGGCGATCTATCTATGAGCTGCTGCTGCTGCTCGATTGGTTAATTATGAAATACTATTAACTCTTCGTCTACTATTCATATCTCTACGAGCGATTTGTTAAAATATACATTTTTTCTTACTCCTTTTGTTTTCGTTTTCCTTTTTTTTTTTTCCGGAAAAAATAAAATAAAATAAAATAAATTGAATAGAATATATTCATTTTTGCATTTATCATTTGGGTTGACGAAGTAAATTGGATAGTTTATATGGGTGAAAGAAAACAGCACATATATAATAATTCTAACAATTTGATTGTGCATCAGAGAATCGAGATTATATAAATAGAAAAAATATATATGTATGGATAACTTAAAAAAAAAAAAAGAGATCCGATATTTTAGTCATGTGAAACAAATAACTTATCGACTCAATCCTTAAATGGGGATAAGATCAAACACGAGTAGTTTCATTAACTACCAATGCGAATGAACTGCATTAATTGCACCAAAAAAGTTGACTTGGTGGCGTCTAAAAAAGACTTAGTGAAACCATTAGCGTGTGTGTGTATATATATATATTTATATGCACACGATATATGTATTATCAAGTCTGTTTAGTTGTTTTATTGTCACCAATGGCCACAAAAAAAAACCCAAGTTATATTCTTCTCCTCCTTCTGGCTACGGCTGTCCTGTCTAGTGCTTTGTATGCGACAACTGGGGATGAGTATATGTCAGCAGTGGGAGATCCGGGAATGAGAAGGGATGGTCTAAGATTAGCAATCGAATCATGGAATCAGTGCAATGAGGTTGGAGAAGAGGCTCCTAACATGGGCAGCCCCAGATATGCAGATTGCTTTGACATATATGAGGCCTTTCCACGTGCAGGAGGTGAGTTACCTTTCTTTTACTTTTCTTTTTTTTTTTCTTTACACGTGTACAAACTTATAACAACGTGTGCTTCTTTAATGGATACACATGTGTGATTGTGAGCATATACTTGCTTATTAGCATGATGATTTTTTTTTATTTAATGTTCTTAATCTTTAGTCTCTTTCAATTAATAGTTATTAAAATTTAATATATAATCTATTTTCCAGTTTTACTAAATAATTTAAAATTAAGAGATTTTTAGCTTAAATCACCCCGCACTCATTCTTCGCACTTAATCGGTGAATTTCTATAGGTAAAGGAGCATACCTCTTTATATAGGCTTTCAAGCCAATGAATTTGCGTACGAGGAGTTGACAGCTTAATCTGTTAGCTTGAATGGTTTCTTGAACGAATTTATATCTAATACTGCTTTGCTTTTCTTTCTGATTTATTTTCATAGAGAACTGCTCCGTCTGCAATTTGCAGCCCCACATATTGGTTCACAGGGTGACAGATGAGGACAACAAGCTAGGGGCTGGAGACCGTTTTCTTGGAGTAGGGCCAAAGTCCCTTTTCGATGTAGACCTCTATGCTGTAGAGAAAGAGCTCCACTTGGGATATAAATGTCAAGTTCAAGACAGTCCACATCCATGGCAATTTTGGATGATCATGCTCAAGAGCGGCAATATGGACACTTATGCAGCCAAGTGCCCCAAAAATGGCCACAGAGTGGGGCCTTTCGGTCCCGATTCTAGGTTCCCTTGCTTCGGACAAGGGTGCATGAACCAACCATTCATTTATCATGACTATACCACATTACAAGGCCCTAACAAGACTACCCTTAAAGGAAGGTTTTATGGCTCCTGGGACTTGGATTCTGATTTGGCGAAAGGACTGCCAGAGAACATTTCTTACCATTCTGTGACTTGGCAGAAGGAAGTTGGTAAGGGAAGTTGGGTTTTCCATAATGTCCTGAGGACTTCAACGAAGTATCCATGGCTGATGCTTTACTTGAGATCGGATGCCACACAAGGACTTTCTGGCGGATACCATTATCCCACAAGAGGAATGTCCAAAATTGTGAGCAATCCATTCCTTTTCGTGGCCATATTTGAAACATTAACTTTCGTTGCAATTCGACATGATTCCAGTCGGTCCCACTGTTATGATAATACTTGCAAAACGACGAGCTGCTGACGTCTAATTTATTTATGAGAAGTTTTATTTCCTTGTATTAAACTAATCTACATACGCAAGTCTCACTAGCAAGCGGAACAATTTGTAGGCCATCTACTGGGATAAAACTGACAGTTAACTTTTATGCAGATACCAGAATCACCAAACTTTAAAGTGAGGTTCACTTTGAATGTAACCAAAGGTGGGGGTCCTAGTAGCCAGTTCTACTTAATGGACATTGGAAGCTGTTGGAAGAACAATGGACAACCTTGTGATGGCGATGTCACTTCTGACGTCACACGGTACAGTGAAATGATCATCAATCCCAATACAACTTCATGGTGCCATCCCGGAAGCCTTCAGTCCTGCCCTCCGTATCACACTTTCCCTGATGGAACACGGGTACATCGCAATGACACCGCTCACTTCCCTTACACAGCCTATCACTTACATTGTTCCCCCGGGAATGCAAAGCACCTCGAGGCACCTTACAATTTGTGTGATCCATATAGCAATCCTCAGCCACAGGAGATATTGCAGATTTTGCCACATCCGGTTTGGGGTGAATATGGATATCCTACCATGAAAGGTGAGGGCTGGATTGGTGATACAAGGACATGGGAACTTGACGTTGGGAGGTTGGCCCAATCACTCTATTTTTACCAGGTTTGTCCTTGACTAAATTGGCTTCTTCGTCGAGATAAATAGCTTAAGTGCTGAAAAAGAAAAGAAAAGAAAAAAAAAATTAAGGAAAAAAGAAATATGTAATTTAGGAATTTTTGACGGATTTATTTTTTAATCTCTGATAACTTTAAGGAAAGCAGGGAAAATTGAGAACCTCAAAAGGAATGACGTGAAGGATTTTTGAAATATTTGAGGATTGCGTCATGTTTACTTAATTGCCAATAATTCTTGCAGGATCCTGGGACTCCTCCAGCTAGGAGGCAATGGACGTCGATTGATATAGGAACTGAAATTTATAAAGACCCTGGTCAAGTAGCTGAATGGACTGTGAGTGACTTTGACATTCTCATAACCAAAGGAATGGTGGCAACCGGAGGCTACTAGAATTTTAAGCCAAAATAATGATTATTTGAGGGAGAGACAGAGACAATAAATCACCTCAAAAGTTTTTTGGTTTTAGGAAAAAGTAGAATAGTATCTAGATTTTAAAGCATGTCAGTAATAAGTGCTTAGGGTCGTATTTTTGTTTCTCTTTTTCTGGCTTGACTGACTTTGATAAATGTAGTGGCAGAAATTTTTATCAGTAGGGACAGAGTATGTATGTATATATATAAAGCTATTTTCGGCACACCAGGCTCTTTATATTTTGGCGCATTGATAGATGATTGATTACTGTGTCTTTTTTTTTGTTACCTTCTTGTAAAAATATTATTTTTACAATTAAAAATTGTTACCTTTTAATCTCACCAAATGGTAACTTTTGCCTTTGCACCATTTTTCACACACACACACACACACACAAACTGTCATAGTTATTTTTGTAATTTTTAAGAATAAAATCACAGTCAATTTCAAAATTTTGATATCGTGAAAAGAAAAAAGAAATAAAATAATAAATTGAAGATTAAAATAATATTATATAATATTTTAATTATAGTTTAAAATACAAAATTTGTTTGTGTACAATATAGAATTATTTATAAATATATTTACATACCATCTTAGCCTTCCCTGGTAAATTAAGGTCTTCCATTAGTTCATCAATTCTAGCAATTTTGGATTGCCAGTGAAGTAAAAGGATAATTTGCGTGGGGCCCCTTTTTTTGGCTTTATATAAATCATATGCATCTTAGCTCACTTGTCCCCATTGACCTACATGTACATGTGAAAGTATAAACGGAAATAAAAAACGAATGAAAAGTAAACAAAGAACTTGACCCGTAAAACAATAACGTACTCTGTTAGATAATAACGAAAAGATTACGTAAAGAGAAGATAAGAAGAAAATAAAACAGAAGATTACGCTAGTTTGACTTTTTTAGCCTATACACCCGTGAAGAAAGGAAAGAGAGAATAAAACAGAAGATCTGTGTCTTTTATATTTGAAGATGTCATAAGTGACTTATGTTCTTAAATATCTCCAACGGCTCATCTTCGAAGACGTCTGCATTCAAGTCGTCGAGTTTAGCAGAAGCCGGCTAGGAGTCTTCAAGTTTGAATTCCCTGTACTAGCCGTCAGATCGACCGACCTATTTGTTGAAGTTATTTACTTATTTTTCTTATTTTCTTTCAGTTTATGCCTTTTAAAGCCTTGATTTTAAAGAAATTGGCCTTACATTGAGCCAAACGATTTGAGTTATGTTAAATGTTTATTGTTTGAACACATTAAAGTCTCTAAGGTAACACAAAAGGGAGAGTAAATTAGATTTACTCAGTTTGATTACTCAACTCATATTAAATTTAAATTTTTAATAATAATAATAAAATAATTGATAATAAAAATAATAAAATATGTAATATAAATAATTAAAAGTACAAAAATAAGGAAAAATAATATGTATATAACAATTTAGAGTAGTTCGTTCAAACTAGAAGTATATATCCAATCTTCAAGTTTTGTCCTTTAACAATTCAACTAAACTAACATTTTTTCTTTTATTAAGTGAAAACAACTCTTTATAATAAGTCACTTTTATTTAATTAATTAAACAACTTCAACTTGGCTTTCACAATAAATAGTGGGTCTTCACAACTTAAAGATTCACCCTTTATCACTTTTTATTAAAGTATTCTTACCCTTTCATAATCTCCACTAAAGTACACTTGCACTCTCACAATTTCAACTTTTTTCTTTTAGAATTTTTGTTCTTAATTTCTCATTTATGATCATATTTTTTTTCAGTAAATGTATGTAATGAATAGCTCATTCTTAGTCTCTAGCCCTTTTTCACCAAACTTTTTTACATTTTTTCACACTTTTTTTTTCTCGTACCCCACAAAAGAGTTCACACAAACTTTTTACGGACAAATATAATAAATTAGCCATTAAAGATTGATTCATTTTCATAAAAAAAAATCAATTTTAAAAACAGGAAACTTTCTTTTTAAGACATTGGTTGACCACAACACCTGCATTTGTTGACTGACTAAACTATCTATAACTTTTTTAGACTTTATGCTTTCAATTGTTTGATCTCATCAATCGACCATAATTGCTAATTAGGTTGATTGATTTGAAATTTCTAACTTTTTTCTTTATAAGTTTCTATGGTATCTAGTCAACCATAGATACTGGTCCAGTCAACCAACCCAAATTCTTTGTTTCTTCTTTTTATAGCTTTTTTGGTATATAATCTAACGCGAACACAAGTTTGGTTGATCGACCTAAATTTTGTGTAAGTTTTTTTTTTACTTTTTTTTTTTATGTCTGCTATCAGATTGATCAATACTATTGATCGACCTATCCTAAATTTTTGTGGACTTTGAATCTCCATAATTCTTTCCATTTTTCATTGAATTCACTCAAGATCTTATTTAATACCTTTTTATAAATAGAGATTTGATAAAAAATAAGGTCTTTGTGCCATTGTTAGCTCAAATCAAATTTGAATTTCAATTTTTTTAAAAGTAAATCTAAATTAGAATAATAACTACTTAAATAGATATAATACTTTCCTAATAAGTAATTATATGATTAAACATATTAATCAAATGTTAGGAACACATCAAAACGTAGAGTCGTGGAGTGTAATACATGATCATACTATAATCTCCCTATATATTACAATAATCTCAACAATCTCTTTCTTAGACTTAATAATCTCCCCTTTCTTGATAATGACAACCATGATTAATTAACAGGTAAAAGGAATAAAAAGAAATGCAATAACTCCCTTTAAATGTATGTTCTTCCTCTTGTTAATGTAATGAGAGCAATAAGACAATGATTAGTCAAGTAATCAACAAATAAATTAAAATATGACTAATAATCAATCAAGTAAAGGCAAAACATAGTATCAAAACAAACACTAAGAAATCATATATATCAAAGCAAACATTTAGATATCATAAATATCAAAGCAAAGATTAAGCATAAGTATTAAAGTAAAGATTAAGGTATAATCATCCAAAAATGGAAGAAGTCCAAAAATTCGAGGGGGTGAAAGGGTTTAGCCATAAAAATTCAATGGAATCAAGAGCTAAAGATTAAGTTTTATCAATCATCCATCTCTCTCCCTCTTTGGCATCATAAAAAAAGTGAATTAAGCATCCTCTAGGGTCACGACCTCATTGCTTTCTCTTCTTGGAGCTCCCTTGTGATGAACCTTTTTTCTTTAGTAGTTTAAGGATAAATGTTAAGGTCTCTCTTATTTCCTTAATGTAACCTTAAAGCTTATCTAGAATCTTAATAACAACATCATCATTGCCCAACCCATAACTAATGGATTGCAAATACACTTGCATCATGTGCTTCCAGCGTATGTAACCAACATCATTCAAATTGAGAGGTTTATTTATAGGATATCCTAATGGTGTTAATGAAGTAGATGCTAGTAGTAGTGATGATGATCCAAACAACATTGGTAACAATGTATACTTAACAGTGACTTCTTGTCTTGGTGTAAATGTAGTTGACAACATGGTAAAAGGAGGAGGAGTGATGGTAGGTTTTTGGATCTAATTGTAAGGGTGATTTTAAAACCTAACATTAGTCAACCAAAGTAAGTCATAAGTCGATTGCTTACATCGTTCAACTTATGCTTTTGGTTCTATTGACCAATCCCATTTAGATAAGAAAATATATTTTTACATTTCACACATAAAATGTCCAAATAATCATATAACACGAATAATAAACATATAAACATAATGCAACACATATCACAACAATCACATAACTAAGAGGTTAATCAAACTTAATCTTAGTCAGTTTCTCTCTAATTTTCATAAACTTATCCTCACTCAAAAGTTTGTAAAGATATCGACTGATTGATCTTTATTGTAAACAAACTATAAAACTCATCTCCCTTGAACACTTGATCCTTAATAAAATAGGGTCTTTGGTCAATGTGTTTGGTATGGGCATGGTATATGAGATTTTTGGTGATATTAATTGCACATGGGAGTAGTGTAATCTAAAATCCTTTAAACCTTTTTTCATCTAAAGCAATTGAGTCTAACAAGCTCTTATTGATATATACTATTCTTCAACTATAAAAAGAGCAACTAAACTTTGCTTTTTACTACACCATAAAATTAAGGCTTGGCCAAAGAATTGGTATGTGCCTAAGGTATTTTTCTACTCAATTCTCTCTCTTGTAAAGTCTAAGTTTGAGTAACATATTAAGTCAAAGGCTAATCCTTTAGGATACCAAAATCCTAAACTTATGGTTCCTCTCATATACTTGAGCGCTCTTTTAAAGACAACAAAGTGTGACTCTTTAAAGCTGGATTGAAATCTTACACATAAACAAACATCAAACATCACATGTGGTCTATTAATAGTAAGATAAAGAAACTATTAATCATACCTTTATACCACTTTTCATTCACAACCTTACCATTTACATCATTGTTTAACTTTATAGAGGTGGTCATTGGAGTGCTACAAGGTTTAGAATCATCCATGCCAAACTCCTTTAGAAGTTCCTTTGAATACTTGGCTTCATTGATGAAGATTCTCTCTTTTGTCTGCTTGATTTAAAGTCTAAAACAAAAATTTATTTCTCCCATCATACTCATTTCACATTCTATTTCCATATTACTGGCAAACTCCTTGTACAATGACTTAGTAGTATCAAATATGATATCATCAATATATATTTGAACAATCAATAAATCCTTGCATTTATATTTGGTTAAAAAAAGTAGTGTCAACTTTACCTTTAGAGTAGTTTCTATCAACCAAAAAAGAGTTTAACCTTTCATACCAAGCTCTTGGTACTTACTTTGATCCATACAAGGCTTTTGAAAGCTTGTAGATGTGGTTGGGAAATTCTTTGCTTTCAAAGCTAAGAAGTTGATCAACATAGACTTTTTTTGTGATGTACCATTAAGGAATGTACTCTTCACATCTATTTGATACTCTTCAACATTTTAATAGACTCTAGCTTAACAATTGGAATGAAGGTTTTGTCATAATCGATGTCTTCTTCTTAATTGTAGCATTTGGCGATTAACTTTCCTTATTTTTCACATTTTGGCCACTTTCATCAAGTTTGTTTCTAAATACCCACTTAGTTTTTATGATTTAGGTTCCAAAGTCCATACCTTTTTTTTTTCTCTCAAATTGGTTAGGTTCATCCTCTATACCATGCATTAAAAATTGGTCAATGAATGCATCATCTACATGTGTTGGTTTTATTTGTGAAACAAGTGCTACAGTGATAGTATTCCTAGATGTAGACCAAGTTCTTAATGATTCAAAAGGGTTACTAATGATTTGATCTTAAAATGCTTTTGCTACATGCTTCTATGCTCTTGAAAGTTATTGAATAACACTATCAAGATTGTCATCATTTGGAAGATTGGACTTATTCACTTCAAGTTGTTTATTTTGCTCCATTTGAACATTATTAGGGTCTTGTTGTTTCCTTGATGACTTATTTTCCTTCTCTAAGCTTGTCTTTGTAAGGTCATCTATCTCTTCCCTTTTAGGAGCGAAGGGGTTAATTTCATCAAATGTAACATGCATGGAATCTTCTATAGAAAGACATTTCTTGTCAAACACCATATATGTCTTGTTATTAAAAGAATATCCCAAGAAGATACTTTTATTTGCCTTAGAATCAAACTTGCCTAAGTTATCTTTTATGTTTAGAATAGAATACTTATAACCAAAAACTAGTAAGAAATTTATTCTAGGCTTTTACCCATTTCGCAACTTATAAGGATTCTTTGTAGAAGTTGGATCAATGAAAACTTTATTAGACATATAGGAAGAAATACAAACTATTTTTGCCCAAAAGTGTTAAGTAAGGCTATAGTTATTTAAAATGGTTATAGCTATATCATGTAAGATTTTAATTTTCCTTTCAAATACTCCATTTTATTATGGAGTTTTTGAAACTAAAAAGTTGTGAAAGATACTTGAGAATTATAAAAATTCTCAAAGCCTTTATTTTCAAATTTATGACCATAATCACATCTAATTAAAGTGTGGCGAGGACCATTTTAGTTTTCACATTAAGAGGGGGGTGAATCAGTGTGAGATATACCCTTTTTACAAATTGATTCGAATTTAACTTCTGTGACTTATGAAAGCAGATGATTCAATTTTTATCTCTTTTTTATGTGAGAGCGTCCATACAAATATCAATCACACACCAATATCAAAAAAATACAAGATAATTTTTACGTAGTTCACCCACAATGTGTGAGCTATGTCCACAATGTGATAAGATCACTCCTAAATCACACAATCCACTCTTGTTATCAAGGGACATAGTCTGGTTGTGGAAGGATCACTCCTTAACCACTTGTGGAAGGATTACTCCTTAACTACTTATAATGATCTCTCGATCAAGGGGTTGATCTCTCGATCACTCCAAGGATATCCCACCTTGTCTTTCAATAAATTTATCAAGATTTTATAGTAAAACCTTTTTTGAAGAATGATCACTCAATATGTATAGACTGTTAGAGTGAAATATGGATCTTCTCCTTCTTTTGCTGTCGATGTTGTTTCACCCGTTGTTGGTATTACCTGCACATGATGCTAATATTGTTTGTACGTTTTTTTGTTTCTATCTGTGCACACACTGCTGTTGCTGTCCATGTGCGCTGCTAATGCTGTCCGCTGCTATTTGTACATGCTATTAATGTTGTTTGTATAGGCTGTCGCGTTTGTCTGCTGCTATCTACTTATGCTGTTAATGCTATCTGTACATGTTGTCGCTGTTGCCTACTATCCGCACACGCTATACTACTGTCTGCACCTGTTGTGCCTGCTGTTTGCACCCATTATGCCAGCTAAGCATTGTGCCTACTGTCCGCATGTGTTGTGCTGCTGTTCGCACTTGCTATGCCTACTATCTACACCCGCTGTTTGCACAAGTTATGCCTTCTATCTACACATGCTGTGGCTGTTGTCTACACATGTTATTCCTATTATTCGAGTGTGCTACTGCTGTTTGCTCACATTGCTACTACTATTCACCCACACTATTGTTGTTTTCTCATGCAGCTACTACTATCTTTGCGCCTTGCCGCCATCTATTGGTGCACCACCTACTGCTATGTTGGTGATGTTTCCTGGTGTGGTTGTTATCTTAATGACGCTTGCTGGTGTGGGTGGATAGCTATCTTGCTCTCTTTCTTTTTTTCTTCCTTGTCCGACTACACCTTGTTGCTTCTCCTTGGTGATTGCTGCACTGTCCTTGACTGGTTGCATTGCCTTTGTTGTTTACTTAATTTTTTGCAACTTACCTTCTTCTTGCAAGATGCATAGAGTATTATTTATAGAGCCTTGAGATTAGAGCTACATTTATCATTGATTCCCAAAGGTTGCCCTACAATCAATGACCATATTTAAGTCTTAAAATTTAAGGTCAACAGTCAATCTTGACCCATAAACTTTAGGGTCACAGTCAACACTAACTCCTCAACATCAGGATTGACCTGTTATCACCGATTTTCCTAATGACCTTTCTGCATCTTAACAACATTCATAACCTTAAATCAACATATATAACCATGTGAGATCATGTTGACAATAAATCCAACATTAGTCATTGAATAAGGCCTTAAAAAAATATTACCCCTTTTCATTTTAAACTTCTTTACAAAACCCCTTAAAGGTATTTAAGCACTTGTTCTTATGAGGTAGGAATGCAACCTATGCAAACCTACTCAAATAATCTATAATGACATATGCATATGACTGATCATCTAAAGATGAATATGAGTCGGGCCAAACAATTACATATGCAATAATTGTAAGGTCTAAAAGTGCATGCTACCTTTTTGCTCTTGAAAAAGCTTTTACTTTGCTTACCCATTAGGCTTACATCACACAACTTATCTTTCTCAAATTTTAACTTTGGAAGACCTTCTACAAGGTTGTGTTAGTTGAGTTAGATAGTTGCTTTATACTTGCATGACTCAATCTTCAATGCCAAATTCCTGATTCTTCACTAACAAAGGCAAAGCACTTAAAATCTTGGTTAGCCAAATAATATAAATCAATAACATAGGCATTGTTCAATCTGTTAACAAGAAATAAGGGATCATTTATTTTGAAGTGAATAACACAACAAATGTTTTTCTAAAATGATGCCTTATAATTATCATCACACAATCAATTGATACTCAATAAGTTGAACTTGAGTTCCTTAACAAGTGAGATATTTTTAATCTTTGGGGACTTTCCCTTGCCTATCTTGCTAATACTAATCATCTTACCTTTGGCATTATTTTCAAATGTCATCATTTCACCATCAATTTTCTTGAAAGAAATAAAGTTGTTAGGATTCCTTATCATGTGTCTGGAGTGGCCACAATTTAGATGTCATTTGTCTTTCCTCACACATTTTTTAAGTTATACCTACAAACAATTTATTTGAATTTAGGTACCAAAATTTTCTTGGATCCTTGGTGCCTTTTACACCTATATAAGGA
Source organism: Kandelia obovata (assembly GCA_021464305.1). NCBI lineage: Eukaryota > Viridiplantae > Streptophyta > Magnoliopsida > Malpighiales > Rhizophoraceae > Kandelia > Kandelia obovata. The sequence goes on from CM038487.1 coordinate 6,927,900, forward strand.
TAACCAATTAGGCTCTATCTCAAATTGCACAAATATTGTATTTGACCAAAGTTATTACAAAAATAACATCTAATATGATCTTTAACATGATATCTATATATATAAGAATCGTATCTATCATGATGATGCCATTTATCATGAAAATGTATATGTCTATTAGATTCTCTAAGTTTTTGTATGCGACTCGTGTACATATGATGCATACTTGTGTGAAGATTTTCTACCATGATATGATGCTTGATAATTCTCATTTGTTATGCATGTGTGTGAAAATGAGTTGCCTTGCCTTAAAAAGCTTTTGGTTGATATGCATGAGAAATATATCCAAAATCGCTCTTCTCACTTTGAGGCCTTTGATAGTTAAGTAACATGTCTAATTTGTCTTTGCTTTTAACAAACTTAAGAAAAGTCTTTTGAAGTTTAGAAACTTTTTTCTTAAGATGAATATTATCATTCAAGAACTTAACGAGTCTTTCTTCATTATAGACATTGTCTAACTCACTATTCTTTTTAATGAGTGACTTAACCTCATCTCTTAGAGAAGTAATCTTATCTTTTAAAGAATTATTCTTATTTTTAAGTGAAGCATTTTCACTTTTCTAGGATTCAATTTCATACTTTATAAAAACATTCTTAGCATATAGAGCCTTGTTCTTGATCCACACAATCTAAAGTGTTATACAATTTATCAATCAAAGACTCAATATTATTAGAAGTATCATCGTCAGAGTTTACCTCATCATTTATTGTTATAATTGGTAAGTTGATTCTAACATTGTCAAAATCACTTTTTGTGTCACTTAGGTCATCTTAAGTAGCATTAAGAGCATTAATAATGTGAGCAATGTGACTAGATTTGTTACAACTGTAACAAATGATCTTGTATTTTCTTGACTACTCTTGAAGGAAATTTTGCCACTTTGTCTCTTTTGCTCTAAAGTTATGTGATCCTTTTGGTTAGTATGACAAGCTCTTTTTCATCTTCTTGATTGTATTGATCACTCTCATCATCATAATCATCGCTTTCTTTAGAAGAGGAGGCTCTAAAATTAACTCTTTTATTCTTTTTAGTAACCTTCTTGGTAAAGGTCATTTCATGGATCAATAAAGACCTTATCAACTCATCCAAGCCAAAGGTGTTTAGTCCTTTAGATTTAGTGATTATTGTTACCTTGGGTTCCAAGAATTTGAAAGTGATCTTAATATACTTTTTACAAGATCACTCACTTAATCTTATTTTTGAGATTGCTAAGTTGATTAATAATGCTAATAAACCTTGTATATATTTATGAGATTGTCTTATGACTTCTCATCTTAAAAAGCATAAGTAAGTTGATCTTTGTGTCCTTTACTTGTTTTGTGCCCTCATAAGTGACTTTGAGTTTGTCCCAAATCTCCTTTACTATCTTACATGAAGATAGCTTATTGTATTCACTAACATTTAAACCACAATGAAGTATCTAAATAGTCTTAGAGTTGAGGGTTTTGAATTTTAGGACTTTATGGTGGACTTACTCTCTTTCCCACTAGTACTTGTGTCGAGGGCTTTCTTAGGGTCATTCTTAGCTATTTTCAAAATTTCATAGTCATGGGATTAGATATATATGGTCATCTTATCTTTTTAGTAGTTGTAGTTGGGACCATCAAAGATGAGCGATCTAAGGATGTTTCCACCTTTAATGTAACATATGGGTATAAAGGATTTCATGGATTGACTTTAGGAGTTTAGGCTTGTGAATAGAGATTGAGCTTTAATATCACTTGTTTATCCCTAGAGCAACCTAAAACTGAGGGGGGGTTGAATTGGGTTTACCTAATTTGATCACTCAACCCACACTAAATCTTAACTCTAAGGAATAATAATAAGATAGCCAATAATAAAAATAATAAAGTAAGTAATGTAAACAATTGAAAGTAAAAAGATAAGGAAAGAGAGAGTATGTATAGCAATTTATAGTGGTTCAATTTAAAGTAGGAGTTTATGTTCACTCCTTAAGGTCTATCCTTTGAGTGTTCAACTTAACTAAATTTTTTGGTCTTTTGTAGGGTGAAGAAAACCCTTTACACTAGGTCACTTTGGCCTAAACAATAAGAAAGCTTTTGTTTTTTTTTTTCAAGAACCAACAATTTTATGCAATTTAGATATTCACACTTTATCACTTTTCATTAAAGTACTCTTGTTCTTTCACAATCATGACTTTTCTCTCTTAAAGTTCTTTCTTTTGATTTCTTACTTATGATCACTTTTCTTTTTTCACTAGATATATACAATAAATAGCACTTCATAGTCTCTAGCTCTTTTTTACCACACTTTTCTATGTTTGTTACATACCTTTTTTTCACACTTTACAAAAAGTTATGCCATATTTTTATCAATAAACACAACAAACTAATCATTGGAGATTGATTAATTTCCATAAAGAAAATTAATTTCTAAAATAAGAAACTTTCTTTTTGAGGCATAGATTGATTACAACACTTAGATTAGTCAATTGGCCAAACTCTCTATAATTTTCTTAGGCTTTGTGCTTTTAACTATTAAGTCTCATTGATTGACCACAACTATTACTTAAGTCAATCGACTTGAAATCTTTGTAACTTTTCTCTTTAAAACTTTTTCTTATGTTATGTTGTCTGTAGATTCTAGTTTGGTTGACTAACCCAAATTCTTTATTTCTTCTTTTTGTAGCTTCTTTGGTGTTTGGTCGACCGTAAACAGAAGTCTAGTTGATTGATCAAAATTCTACGTAACTTTTTTGCTTCTATTCTTTTGTTTGTGTTTTGATTGATTGATACCATAGGTCGACACATTCCAAATTTCTTCCAACTTTGAATTTCCATGATTCTTTCCATCTTTGATCAAGATCACTTAAAATATTATTTATTTAACACCCTTTTATTAATAGATATTTGATAAAAAATGGAATTTTTGTATTGTTGTTAGCTCAAATCAAATTTGAATTTTAAAGATTCTTCCATAACAAGCCTAAATCAAAATCATAATAATCGAAATAAAGATAATACTTGTCTAACAAATAAACATATCAATCAAGTATGGGGACACATTGAAACATAGTTATGTAGTATAATACAAATCATATTATAATCTCCTTAAAGATCACAACAAGCCAAACAATCTCTTTCTTAGACTAAATTATTTTAAATCTTTCCTAATTAAATCTTTCCTTTTATGAATTATATTTACATAAACATATTTTTATTCTAAACCTTTTAGTTTTTGCAATGTAATCTTAAATGTTTAGTATATTTCAATTGAGTCATAAACATTTTGATTCCTTATTAATTGAATATAATCAATAACAAAAGACAACCAAGTTACCGACTAAGTATATTAACTATATATAAAAGAAGAAAGTATTAAAAGAAAATTCAAGAAAACATGTGTATTTCTCCCAAATTAGATGCCCTAAACCCCTTAGACCTTGATTACTAACCTAAACTCTCTCAATGTTTTGTATGATGTCAAAAATTTAACCATTAAATGTCATCTCATCTTCTTGTTCTCCTATTTTTCATCCAAAATCTAACCTTTAGCCATAACATGCATCAAAATAAGGTTAAAAGTTGGACATTGGTGTATAAACTTCTTTTTTGAACAAGTAAATATATTTTACTTCCTAGTATTTTTTGTCAATCAAAGATGTAATAGTTTGTGGTAATTATTTTGAAAGTGCATTAGAGGTTATGATTGATGTGTGTTTTTATGACTATATATACTTCCTTAGTTTAAGGGTTTGTTTACACGTTTACTATTTTTCTTAATTTATTGATATTTTTGTTTTTTATATGTTTGTTTCTTTTAATCAAAAGATAAAAATCTTTGAAATCAAAGAGATTTTGTCCTATGAATGATTGCAAAAAAAAATATATATATTGTTAGGACTATTTATAATTATAAAATCAATTTTAACGTAAAAAACTCATTTTTTATCTTTTGGAATGCAATTTTTGTAATAAATATTTTTTTTTCTTGGGAATAAGGTACCTAGTCCATTTTAAGGCTTTATTTGAGGGTTTGTAATTGATAACTAACTTGGGAGTTCCATGCTTAATTTTAGGTTGTATTTACATGGAACGCTGCATAAGATTAAGGTGATCTAGATTTTAAGATTAGGTTTTTGGATTTTAAGTCTTGAATTTCAAGCTTGCAATACTTTTGTAGTTCTTCATTCATTTAAATAGGTCAGGCCTTGGTTGGGATTTGCTTTTCATTAAATTTTGAATAGGGTAGGTCAACCATGTGGTTTTTTCTATTCTAAAAGGCATTTGGGAGGTTTGAGCAAAATTCATTTTGGTTATTGCTAAAAGAAAAATCTTTTCTTGAATTAATGGTTCTTAGAAAAATCATTCTCATAAATTGAATAAGTTTCTATGAGATTAAGATTTTGTGTTTTTGGCTTTTCTATAAAAGGAAAAATGAGTTTTTATGATTTTGTTTTAAAAGAAATGTCATCATAGAGGAAGTGATAAGACTACTGAATAGTATTCTCAATATGAGAATATGATGCATATTTTCAACTAAGACCAAAGTGGTTTTAATTATGGTTTTGAACAATAGTAGTGATCTTATTGGTGATAGTCATTTTAAATTTATTAACTGTTGAAAGTCTTTCATTTGTATTTTCTTAGAATTTTGTTGTTATTATTCCTTATTTGATACAATTCACATATGCACTTGTATTAAAATAGAGCTATAGTGTCAATTTTGAAATTGTTTGGAAAAATAAAAGTGACCTTGATCAACTATTTTTGGGAAGTAACTTATTTTTTAGAGTTTGTTGGGACTTTTAACACATTTTTTGGCTTTTGTAGTCTAGGTTCTTATGGTTTTAGTTCTTCATTGTCAATTTCTTTTGTTTCCAAATGTTTTGCACAAAGAAGTTGAATCTTTACATCCTTTTGTTGTTTTTGTTTGAGTTCCCTAAGTTTTGTTTTGATAGTTTTGATTTCTATTTGTTAGGGTTGATTTTTTTTTTTTAAGTTCATTTGGCTAAAATTATGATAAGGTCATAAGGAGTTTTACTAGTTGATGGGAGACTTAAAGAGTTTTTTTTTTTTTTTCCTTTTTTAAAAGTTTTGAGAAGTCTATCTAAACATTCTTTTTGTAGGGTAGGGTCGGTAATATGCTTAATGATATCAAAAGGGAATTCTTGATCTCTATTAAGCATATTGATTTGTTTTGTTTATAAATTCATTTTTGAATAGCTCATTTGGAGTTCATCTAACTAAAGGGATTCTTCATCTGGAAATTCTAAAGTATTAGATTTAGAGTTAGAAGTGTGAATAAGGAGATCTTCTATTTTTGTAGTGATTTCTTTTTCTAGTTGTAATTCTTATACCCTATGGTTGATTTTGTAATATTTGGAGATGTGCCCTTTCTTTCCACATCTAGTCGAAAAGGTCTTTTGTTTGGATAATTAGGATTAAGATTTTTTTTGGTTTGTTGTAATATCCTTTTTTGCTTGATTTAAAAGGTTTTTTTTTTAATAATTGGTAGCTTTTTTCACATAGGGTTTTCTTGTTGAGGTTTTGGGTTTTGAAAATCGAGGTCAAATTGTTGAAAGAAAGGTTCTTACTTCAAAACAAGATTGTTTCATTTCCCATTAGAGGTGTTTTAGAGTTTAAGATCCTAGCAATTCATAAATCTTTCCTTTAGGAATAATTGACTAGTTCTCCATAGGTTAGCTGATCATAAGGAATTGGGTTTCCATATGTGGTTTTTAGGGTTTTCCTAATTCTTTCTTTAAGTAAGGCTGGAAGTTTTGTAGGAAATTTTTCTTTTAAAAAAGGTTGGTTTGAATCTTCTCTAAGCATTACTTTAGTAAGAAAAGTTGTCTTATAGTTTTGGAAGTCACTAAATTTTGTACACCTAAGGTTGCTAAGTAATTCAATATTCTTGTCCTTAAAGTGTGAAGGATCTCCTATGAAATGGTTGCTAGGATGAGACATGTTACAACATCCTTGATTGGATTTCGTAACTATCAAGGATAAGGACCTTTTCCTCTTTGGTTTTGATAGATTCTAAAATTTATGGTTGTTGTTCATTTGTAAGATATTAATCTCATCATCCTTTTAACTGTTTTGAAAATCATATAATTAGGGGTTCAATGATAGTTTTATTAGAGCTTTAATGTTGTGTTTTATAGGTGTTTGTGGCCATGGTCATTTGTTGGAAGGATATTATATGTAGACACATCATTTATATTACATTCATAAATAAAAGAGGTATTGAATTTGTATTGGGCTAGTGTATTTGGTTTATTTTCAATGTCTAAATCTAGAATTGTGAGCCCAATATTGGTTTGGGCCAAAAAGGTCAGTTTAATTGGGGGCCTTATAGTTGGAGGTTTCTTCATCTGAGGCATGGTCTCTTGTGTTATGGTTATTTTATTTTATTTTATCAATATTTGAAGATGATCAATCTAGTTTAGCAAGATGAGTTTTTATGGCTTTAACAAAGTCATTACCATTTTTTTTGTTCAAGTTGACTTTGAAAGGGGAATGATAATTTTAAATTTAGGCTTTTGAATTTGTTTTCTTATCCTATTCAATTGAGTTCATAAAAAATGAAGATGAGCATTAATAAAATTATTTTGTTGAGTAATAATTTTAGAGAGATTTTTAGAATCATCATTTTCATAAGGAATTTTGTAGGGAGCTAAATCTATTGTATTTTGTTGATGAGTTAGCTTGAGTTATCTAAGGGATGGATACTTGGCTTTTTTGATTTTATAATTAAAGGAAACCCATTCCTTAGTTTGATTTCTTGTAGTAATAGTATATGTAGAGTTTTGAAAAAAGTATGAAATATTATTTTGAAAAGCATATATTTCAAACTACTCAAAAAATAGGATCTGTCTCTTTTGTTTAAAAATAAAGTTATAGAAACAATCCTTTATATGATGGTGGTCTTGTTAGAAAGTTTTGAAAAATCATATTCTTTTTTTAGTACTATGAGGAGTATAAAAATCATTGTGTAAATATTTTTTGTTAATTTAGAAATCTTTTTCCAAAATATGCAATTCATTTGGAATATTTTCTATAATAACTAATGAGGTAAGTGATGTTGGTGGAGATTGAATTGTAGGATTTGTATGTATTGGATGAGGAATGTTTGTATTGTATTTTCTAGTTTGCAAGGAGGTGCTTGGTAAATCTGATGTGGAAAATCTTGGTGGTTGGATTTGTTGGGCTTTGTAAGGAAGATTTATTGTAAAAGAAAGGCTAGAAACTTGTCTTAAGCCAACAGCAGTTGCTATAGTCTTTTTTGAAAATTGAGAGCTATTGGATTTTTAGTTAAATGCTAAACAACCTTTCCATCATGATATTAGTTTATTTTAAAGATTTCTATGTTTGGCTTAGGTTCTTTTGTAATTGGGGTTTTACTGCTCCTTTCAAGATCCATTCTTTTGGGAGATTAATATCTTTCCATGGAATAGATCTTGGAATGATCCTATTAGATTAGGTAAGATCAGTTTGTAAAAGGAGAGTTTTTGGAAGCAAAAGCAAAGATCATGGCTTTGTAATGGATTTTGAAAATTAATACAATTGGAATAGATCCTTGTAGCATATTGTACTTATGGTCTTTTACTTGTAAAACCATGCTTTGCAAAATAAAATAAGATATTTCCTATAATCCAAGAGTTGAACATAGGAAATGCTACCTATACTGAAAAGGGATCCAATATCTAAGAAACTCGAGGCAAAGAAATCTCAAAAATAAATTATTTTAATACAATAGATTTAAAATGTAAATGAAGATAAGCAAAAAAAATTTTGGCGCGACAAAAGATGAAATTAAAGGCATACAAGGAGGAACCTTTTGATATTTACATATCTTTAACTTCAAAAACACCTTGAATGAGGAATGAGACAATCTGATTTTGAGGCATAAACCTTTTGTCAAAAATTTGACCTTCGTTTTTCAAAAATTAAAAACCTAGTAAAGAAATCCCACTTGAGGAAATTCATTAGCTATAAAAAAAACTTTACAACTCAAAGAAACCAAAGAAATCCTAATCCAAACCATCCAAGTAGAAAACCCTCTTAACTAGAAAACAACCAAAAGACATCACTTGTTATAGATGTGGAAAGTAGGGCTCTAAATACTGTAAAATCAACTATAGATTACAACAATTACAATTCGTAGAAGAAACTATTACAAAATTAGAAGCTTTTCTTCTTCACACCTTTAGTTCTAATTTTAAAACCTTAGAACTCTCAAATGAAGAATCCCTCTAACTTAATGAACTCTAAATTACCTCATTAGAAACATATCCCAAAACAAAACAAATCAACATGCTTAATAGAGATGAAGAATTCCTTTTTTATATCATTAAGTATATCGCTAACTTTGCCTTACCAAAAAAAAAATTAGAAAAACTTTTGAAAACCCTTGAAAGGAAACAAGATAATCCTTTAATCTCCCATCAACTAGCAAAGCTTCTAATGACCTAATTGTAATTTTAGCTAAATGAAATTTAAAAAATAAAATCAACCCTTACCATACAAGATTTGCAAATAGAAGAAACTGATAATGAAAAATCAGAACCATAAAAACTAAAATTGCAAAAACTTGATAACTTAAACAATAGATTTTCAATAGATTTTGGTTTTTCCCTTAAACAAGTTACTTCTTGAAAGTAATTGATTAAGATCACCCTTATATTTTCAAATGATTTCAAAATTGTATCAAATAAAAAAATAGTACCATCAAAATTTTAAGAAACTAAAAATGAAAAACTTTCAACAACCAACAACTTTAAAATTGACTATCACTAATAAAACTACTGCTTTTGTCCAAAACCAGAATTTTAAAATCAAAACTACTTTTTTCTTAGTTGAAAATATGCATCATATTGTTATTTTAGAGACACAATTTATTAATCTAATTACTCCATATATTGTCAACTATAAGGTATTTGTTTTGACAAAAAATCACAAAACACAAATTCTTAATCTTATAAAAGCTCATTTACTTTATAAGAATAAGATTCACACCTTTATTTTAGCTAAACAACTTTTTTATTTACAAAAGGATGTTTCATTGCAAATAAATTCAACAACACCTTTAAGACCCCTTAGTCAAAGAAAAGATTCTCACTACCAATGCCTTAAAAATGAACTTTTCTTAGATCTTCCAAATGGTTTTTGAAATAGAAAACAACTTATGGTTGACTTACCCTATGAACCAAACTTTGAGGAAAAACAAATTCCTACTAAGGCTTGACCTAGTCAAATGAACACAAAATCAGAAAAATATTATAGGTTTGAGATTCAAGACCTAGAATTGAAAAACCTAATCTCCAAGTCAAGATCCACTTGGTCTTATGTAGCATTATATATAAACAAACAATCAAAAATTGAGCATGGAATACTCGCATTAGTTATCGATTACAAACCCTTAAACAAAACCCTGAAACAAATTAGGCACCTTATTCCGAACAAAAAAGATTTATTACAAGAACTACATTCTGCTTTTGTTTTTTTGTTTTTCAAATTTGTTATGAAATCAAAATTTTAACAAATATGGATTCATCCAAAAGAACAATATAAAATAGTTTTACTATTCCATTTGGTCAATATAGATAAAATGTAATGTTTTTGGTTTGAAAAATATTCCTTCATAATTTCAGAGAATCATGAACAACATTTTTTAATCATATTGCGTCATTTATATTGATGATATACTCATTTTTTTCCCATTCCATTAAACAATATTTTAAACACTTGCAAACATTTTTCTTTATTACAAGAAAAAATGGCTTAGTGATCTTACAGTCCAACATCTCTCTTTTTCAAAACCAAATTAGGTTTCTTGGTTATTATATTACCTAAGGAATAATCACTCCTCTAAAGAAAGCCTTGACATTTACAAATAAATTCCTAGATAAGATCACTAATAAATCTTAGCTCTAATGATTTTTAGGAAATCTCAACTATGTTTCTCAACTTCATTCCAAATATTAACTAAATTTCCAAATCCCTGCCTGACCAAGGAAAAATCTTATCCCTTGGTGACACCATCACACTATCCTTGTTCAACAAATAAAAACCTAAGTGTAAGAAATCCCTTGCCTTCATCTCACTAATCCCTTGACTCTAAGAATTGTTAAAACATATGCCTTTAATTTAGGATATGGTGGTATCTTAAAACAACTTAGGAATGACAATGAAGAAATAGTTCAAGTTACTTCAGCATAGTGAAATGATTGTCAATAACAATTATTCTACCTTTAAAAAGGAAATTCTTTTCATTGTCATGTGCATTACGAAATTTCAAATTGATTTGTTAAATCAAAAATTTCTTTTTTGTATTGATTGCACATCTACAAAAGAAGTTTTACAAAAAAAAATGTTTAAAACATTACATCAAAATATATTTTTGCTCAATGACATTTTTTTTAATTATTATTTTTTATTTTGATATTTAGTATACATAAGGAGATAAAAATTTCATACTTAATTTTCTAATCAGAGAATTTCTCAAAAAAAAAAAAAAAAACCTAACATCCTACGAAAATTCAAAGTCAAAGCAAAACCTCCTCTCCAAAACCTAGAAGAAGAAGGAAAAATTTTAGCCTTGAACCTACCAAACCTGTCAATTTGGCCCAATCCATTCAATCATGGATTGATCTTATTACAAAAGAAAAGGATGCCCAATCCTCTTAAAAATATAAACAAGTTCAACAATGAGTAAAATCTTTAAGCAATTTACTGAAATTATCCATCCTCAATGATTCAAACATGACCTTTAAAAACTAAAATTCTTTCCCACCAACCTCAAATCCAAAATGAACCACTCCATGTCTTATTCATATTAGGATTACCATAAGTGTGGTTTAATACCTTTCGCCTTCAAAATCATAAGGGTAGCCATTCTTGGTCATTCTATTTTGATACCAAAATTGACCACTCAAAAATTCTAAATTAGTTTAAGCAAGGGTGGAATTACTTTGAATTTTCACTCGATGTACTTATGCTTGAAATCTAAGATAGTTACAACTTATTTAAACAATAATATTTTCTATAATGGTTTAAAAAACCATGTTTGTTTTTTCAAAATTATAAGAAGCATAATAATCATCGTGTAAATATTTTTTGTCAATTTGAAAATCTTTTTTCTAAAACATGTAATTCATTTGGAATATTTTCTATAATGGCTTATGAGGTGAGTAAGGTTGGATGAGATTATGTTATAGGATTAATATATATTGGATTAGGAATGCTTGTATTATATTTTGTAGTTTCTAAGGAAGTGTTTGGTAGATTTGAGTCAAAAATTTTGGGTAGTTGAATTTGTTGTTTGTAAGGAAGGTTAATTATAGGAGGAAGACTATAAACTTGTCCTAAGTCAATGGTAGATGTTGTAGAGAGCTAGTGGATTTTTTTGTTAGAGCTTAAATCACCTTTTTATCATGATATTGGTTTATTTTGGAGGTTTTTGTGTTTGGGTCAGGTTGCTTTTCGTAGTTGGGGTTTTACTACTCTTAAGATCCATTCTTTTGGAAGAGTAATATCTTTCCATTGAATAAATCAAGGAATGACCATATTAGGTTAGGTAAGATCAATTTGTAAAAGTAGAGTTTCACCTTTATGGGATTGGAATTTATGTTTGGAAGGAAAAATAGAGATCATGGTTTTGTAATGGACTTTGAAAATTAATGCAACTAAAATAAATCCTTTCAGCATAATGTAATTATGGGTTTTTACTTGCAAAACCATGTTTTGTAAAATATTGTTGTCACTTAAAGAAACAGTAAGGTTTGGGTAATAATTAGAAAAGATTAGCCCACTATAAGGGCTATATTCTATTAAACTAAGCAAAGATTGGTTAGTCATGGCAAGTGTCATAAAACAAAAAACTTGGTTATTAAAAATATAAAAGGAGATGCAAAGAAAGAATATGCTTAACTATGAAACTACAAAACTGAGATTGAGAGGAGTAAATAATTGTGTCTTTTGTTAATGTTAAGATTACACTTAGGTGAAAAATTTTGAAGTTCGAAAAAATTTATTTTCTCTTTGATTGCTGCAAAAAGGGCTTCTTGGTTAGGTGTAAGAAACTTATTATAGTTGATTATTTTTAGAAGGGGGTTATCAAAGGAAAAATTTTAACAACATTGAGAAGAGTAGCAAATAGTCAAATGTATCCTATTACATGAGGAGTGGTTATGATAGAATCCATTAACACTTAGGGTTGGTTTTTTAAGCTTTTAAAGGCTTAACTTATGGTCAAGGATGACCTATAATATGTAATTACCAAAAGGTAATATAATTCTTGTTGTTAATATTTTAAATTCTTATGTTATGTTATGTCTAACACTTACGCCATATATTTCAAATGTAGGGGTTATTAAATCTAATAAGGGAGCAATTCCCTAATATAAAACAAAGGAGTTGGGGAAAACACATCATTGCTAATTAAAGGAAAAACATAACGGATTAAAATTGCATAAATTGTTTTAGGAGTGTTTAAAATCACCAATTAAAGTTGAATTCAATGTAAAGATGACTAGGTTAAAGGATGAAGGCCTTGTAGTTCATTATGATGTGTTAAAGACTAATAATAAAAAAAATGGTGTAAAACATTATTTAACCTTGATTTGAAATGTGATAAAGTAAATAATAACTTATATGAAACATTTAAAGGCAAGATTGTGTTTGCTAAAGCTAAGGCAATAATATCTAGGATTAAAGACATTCAAGTTTATATAATGAGAAGATTAAAAGAAACAAGGATTTGATTACAAGATGGAATACTGATATAGGACATAGAATTAAGAGTAAGCTTAAGGATAATATTAAGGAAAATCACTTTTGTAAATGGACAAGTATGTTACAAAATTGGATAAAATGATTTGAAATTATAAAACATGGATGCTATTAGGGATTCCTTGCCCACACACTTCATGTGCAATTAACAATATGGGTGAGGATCCTTTAAGCTGTATTTCACCCAGGTACAAAAAAAGATAAGTACATTTGGAGTGTTGTCATAGGCACTTAAAAGTAAAACATATACTCTTAAAAATATATACAACAAAATCAGTATAGATCCTTCCAATAAATAGTGTTTAGTGATAGTCCTTTCTAAGACTTAATAATCTCTAATGCAGTAAATTATCAAATTTGGTTACTTTACATATTAAAGGGATTAAATAATTACAGATTTGATATTTAACCTAATAGTAGATTCTAACAATTAACCAACTAGTAGGTATCCTAGAAATCAATTCAAGACAATCATAAAAATATATACATAAAAGAACATCCAATAATCAAAGCATAAATCAAACAATAAACACAAATTTTATTTCACAGTTATTCATTCCTAGGTTTCCGTTTCCTTTGACCAAGTGTAAAAATTTAGTCACACAGGACCATAGATATTAACACGAAAGAGAGGGAATAAGGGAGAGGGATGAAAGGTAGCTAGCATGTGTTACATTTCATGATATAGGGTGTTTTCTCCTCTACTCATCTACCTCACCCTTTTATAGGTTAATGACCCTTCTAGAAACCCTACAAAAAATTTACTAATTAAGAAAATTCAAGTCTCTCTAATTAAGGGAAAATATTGAAAATAAAATAAAACCTTGATACATTTTTTTTTAAAAAAAAAAACATGTTTTCTTCTAGAACTTCATCCAACAAAATTTCTAAAATAAGAGTCTTCAGATTCACATATTAAAATTATAAGTTAAGGAACGTTATAGAATCACGATAGTGAAGAATCATTTTGAGACTCTTCAGATTGTGTTGGTCGAATTAGCCGTTTTTGGCTATTGAAGAACTAGTTGTTGAGTAACAATCATTATCTTTTTCCTTAATGCTCATCATCCATAACAACTAGCCATTATTTTCAAATTTGTCTTTTCATATGTATGAGATATTAAACTAGAAGTAATATAAATAGAGCTTTCTACCTCTATATAGAAAAAATTTATCTCATTTATCTTGCACCTTGTATACTAAAATTGTTGGGTATTACAAGCTTGTATTGTTTATGTTACCCTACTTATGGAGTGCACACCAATAGGAAGATTTGTTGTATACTGGGAGGATAATTGTCATAAATTGTTACACTATGATAATTCGTCTACAGGGGCAAAATTATTCTTAAGGGCAGTGTTTTTGCACACGTTAGATAAATATCCTTTTTGCATCCATATTTCAATCTATTTCTATATATTTATTCTAACAATCTTAAGGATAATTTTGGTTTTTACAAATTAGTTCACAGAGAAACAAAACTTCTTAACTTAATGCATTCAAATTTGAGTGATTTAAAGAATACCATGACAAGAGGAGGAAAATGTTATTACGTAATTATTCTAAATATGCCAAAATATTTTTGTTGAGAGACAAAGATGAGGAGTATAATGTATTTATCAAATATAAAAGTGAAGTGAAAAATCAATTAAACAAGAAAATCAAGAAACTTAGGTCAGATAGAGGAGGCAAGTATAGTTCATAAATAGTATCAGATTTTTGTGAAAAAAAAAAAGAGTAATATACATGAAATCACACCCCCTTATTCACCTAAATCAAATGGGGTAGCTGAAAGAAAGAACAAAACTTTGAAAGATATGATAAATGTTATGTTAGTCAGTTCAAGGGCACCTAATAATTTATAAGGAAAAGAGATACTTTTAGCATGTTACTTACATAATCAAATCCCTTATAAGAAAACTAGAAAAAAACCCATATGAGTTATGGAAGGGATACACTCCTAGTTTGAATTTTTTCAAAATGTGAGGGTGTCTTGCAAAGATTCTTTTTCCTAAATCAAAAAGAAAGAAAATAGGTTCTAAGACCTCATATTGCATGTTTATTGGTTATGCATAACATAGTGTTGCATTCTTATTAAGAATAATGTTATTAAGACAAATACTATCATTGAAACTAAGAATGCAAAGTTTTTTGAAAACATATTTCCAATCAGAAAGGATTTAATGCCATCAACTGCCTCTAGAGTTAAGATAGAGAAAGTATCTAGTAAAACTTCTCTTAAACTTGAGTTAAGGAGAAACAAGAGACAAAGGAAAGAAAAGACATTTGGGGATGATGTTTGCACTCTTGTAGTGAACAATGATCTCTTGACATACATTAAAGTGATATCCTCCAATGATGCTAGTTTGCAGCTAAAAGCTATAGAGAGTGAAATTAGTTCCTTAAAGTAGAATCACAGATGGTAACTAGTAAATTTTCCTACAAGTACCAAACTCATAGAGTGCAAATGGATCTTTAGAAAGAAATATAAACCAGATGGATTTATTGACAAGTACAAAGCCAGACTCATAGCAAAAGGGTATACAGAAAAAAAGAACATTAATTAATTTGATACCTTTACTCATATTGCTAGAATTGTATCTATTAGAGTATTGATTGTATTGACATCTATTTATAATCTGTTTGTTCATCAAATGGATGTCAAAACTACATTTATATACGGTGATCTTGATGAAGAGATTTACATGTGACAACCTGAAGGTTGTATAGTTTTGGGCCAAGAGAAAAAAGTCTATAAGCTTATTAAATCTCTATATGAATTGAAAGAAGCACCTAAAAAATGGTATGAAAAATTTGATAATGTCTTGATCTCTAGTAGGGGTTTGATTATTGGTGTTGATAAGTGTATTTATACAAAAATTGAAAATAATACTTGTGTTATTATATGCTTGTAAGTTAATGATATACTTATATTTAGTTCTAACATGGAATTAATAGCAAGTACAAAATCTTTACTTGCATCATACTTTGACATGAAAGATTTAGGAGAAGCAAATACCATTCTAAGAGTGAAGATCACCAGAGCTTATAATGGTATATTTATATCACAAGAGCATTACATAGAGAGAATTCTTAAGAAATTTGGATATTTTGATGTCAAATCTATCTCCATTCCTTATGACGTATCTTCAAATTTGTTGAAAAATAATGGTAAAAGTGTATCTCAGTCTAGGTATGCACAAATTATTGGTAGTTTGATGTATTTAATGAATTACACACAACCTAATATTGCCTATGCAATATGTAGATTGAGTAGATATACACATAATCCAAATCATAATTATTGGAATGGTTTGGTGAGAATTTTGAAATATTTAAGAGGTACCATAAACTATGAGATATTTTATAGTGGATTTCCCATTGTACTATAAAGGTGCAATAATGCTAACTGGATCTCGAATTTAGATGAAATAAAATTCACAAGTAGCTATATATTAACCCTTGGAGATGGAGTAATGACTTGGAAGCTTGCCAAGCAAACAATTATTGCTCGGTCCACCATGGAATCCAAGTTTATAGCCTTGGAGATGGCTAGTGTAAAGGCCATTTGGCTAAGGAATTTCCTTATGGATATTCCATTATGGGTAAAACTGACACCATCAGTATTGATGCATTATGATAGCCAAACCACTATTGCTTATGCAAAAAGTAAGTCATTTAATAAAAAAAATAGACACATTTGTTTAAGACACAAATTAGTAAAATAGTTACTGAATAATGGAATAATATCACTTGACTTTATAATGTCAGAGATGAATTTGGACAATCCTCTTACTAAACCACTAGGTAGAAAACTAGTGGAAGTTACCTCGAGGGGAATGAGACTAATGCTTGGACAATATGGTCAAAAGTGATGGGAACCCAAACTATGTGATAAGAAATCCCTTGAAGTAAGTTCATATAAGTAATAACAAGTCACTGGTTGACATTGTGTGCATTATCAAATTATAAGTCCCTTCCTGCAAGATAGATAGTATAATGATTCCAATGATTGAGGTTGAGTTATACTCTTAATGAATTCTATGGCCCTTATAGGCAGTGTGTTACTGGAATGCACACTTGATAGATTCAGCTATATGAGAATGGAGTGAAACCACTCTTATGAGATATAAGGCAAGATCTCTAAAGCTCTTATATGAAAATAAACCAGGTGTATGCATGCCTTACAGTGCCCAACCATGTTAAAAAACATTGTTTTAAGAATGTAACATGGAGACAAGTTCACTGATGTTCATTAAGAAGTTATGGTTCATAGAAATTATAATTTCACCATAATTCTAAATATCAAAACTTGTATGTTCTAGTCCTTGGTTCATAGCCCTAAAGACACCAATGATGATGTGTCATATTCTCACAAAACAACCTAACAAAATTTAACTTTATAAAATATATGGGGGAATGTTGGAAATAAAGGTATTTTAAAAGGCTTTGATCCCATATTGGAAATGAAAGCCTTATTCTTCAAGTTTACAAGACACCACTTGTCTTATGACTTATATAAGTAAAAACCTTAAGAAGGTCTGATGAGAACCATAACGATGATGACTGGAAAGTTCTAATGGATACAAGAGGTCCAATAACACAAGCTAATGATGTGAACCGTAGAGACGATGGCTGGAAAGCTCCAATGGATGCAAAAGGTCCATTTCACATTCCAGAAGGCCCAATAACACGAGCTAGAGCCAAAACAATTAAACAAGCACTAAATAGGTTGATTCAGGACATTCAGGCCAACCAAGCTTCAAATGGTGCAAATTCAAGTTTGACAAAGAGTAAAGGCCTAATTAATATCATTGGAGTACTTGATGGCCCGTAATAAGCATTAGCACTCACTCCTAAACAGGAGTGTATTCTCTGTTGTGGAATTTTTACATTGTTAGAAATTTCTCAAAATAAGGATTTGTCCTAAGTAAGAATTTGTGCCTCTTGAGAATTGCTATCTTTGCCTATAAATAGGTACCCCTTATAAGCTCTGAAGGATATACAACTTTGAGTGAAATAGATAGTAAGGGTTTTCTCCCTCGGTTCTTTTGAGAACTAAAGAACTTATCAAGAGGTACTTCTTCTTGTGGCGTTTCAATCGACTTATCACTTCCAATTCCTTTCTGTTCTAAAGTGTGGCGTCCATATCCTTCTTAAATACCCTAGGTTCGTGTTTCTTCAAATGTTGGGTCTAGGGTTTGTGTTATTTAACTCTAGTTTAGTTTTCTTGGTTCATCTTTGATTCCTTGTGTGCGTTGGGTCCCTTGGGGTTTTCCCCATTAGTTGGTATTAGAGCACGATTCTAAATCAAGTTGAATCCATTCACCCTTCAATTTTCTACCTTGTGATTTATTTATTTTGATTGAGTTTGTGCATTACTATTCAAACACACAAATCTGTTCGTTTGCAATCCTTCTCCCTTTGCTTATTTGTTAAGCTCATAAACGTGCCAATTCCAATTCCAATTGTGGCATGTAAGTATTTTACAGTTATTTCGTGTTAATCAAAAAAAAAAAGAAAAAGAAAAGAAAAGAAAAAAAAAAGGATCAACGAAAAAAAAAAGAAAAAAGAAAAGAAAAAAGAAGCAAGGATTAACTACTCAAGTCCTGACTTTTGTGAGTTTCCCTTTTAATTTCTTGTTCTCCAAATTGTTCAATTCTATGTCATTTGTCATATTTTGTTCAGAATCAATACTCTTGATTTATGTTGTTTAGTTCTTTATAGAGCTTAAAGGGGAAATCTAAGTGGTAAAAGGCAAGAGAGAAAGTTCATATAAAGGAAAAGCCATCAAGAGTGTAAACACGAGGGAGTGTGACATCATCTTTTGAGTGAAACACATGAGGGAGCATTCTGTGAGGTATCTTAATTATTTTGTGTAAAAGTAATACTATGACGTCCAAAGACAAAGGTGCAGCTCAGGAGGGAGCTGGTCATGTGTCCTTCATGAATACCAGATTTGATGATATGCGGGAGAGAATGGAGGAGCAAGCTAATACAATAGCAGAGTATATGTGAGAAATGCATAACGTGCAAACAGGCGAAATCTAGAGTTTTGCCCCATGGTTTGTATACCCCTTTGCCAATACCTAGCCATCCTTGGGTTGATTTATCTATGGACTTTGTACTAGGATTGCCACGAACAAAAAAGGGTAGAGATTCTATATTTGTTGTTGTTGATAGATTTTCAAAATGACACACTTCATCCCATGCCATAAAACTGATGACGCAAACAATGTGGCTAACTTATTCTTTAGAGAAGTAGTACGTTTGCATGACATGCCACGAAGCATTGTTTCAAATAGAGATACAAAGTTCTTAAGCTACTTCTGGAAGACTTTGTGGGGTAAGTTAGGCACTGAGCTATTGTTTTCAACCTCTCGTCATCCACAAACTGATGGGCAAACTGAGGTGGTTAATCGAACTCTTTCTACTCTTTTGCGAGCTATTATTCGAACAAATTTGAAAACATGGGAAGATTGTTTACCACATGTCGAGTTTGCATATAATAGGAGTGTTCATTCTGCTACTAGTTATTCTCCATTTGAAATTGTATATGGTTTTAATCCGTTAACTCCTTTGGATTTGGTACCTATACTTGTCAATGAGTATGTCAGCTTAGATGGTGAACGCAAGGCTAACATGGTTAAAAAATTACGTGAAAAGGTACGACAACAAATTGAAAAATGAACGGAGCAATACGCATCCCATGTCAACAAGGGACGAAAGAGAGTGGTGTTTGAACCTGGTGATTGGGTTTGGGTGCAGATGCGTAAAGAACGATTTCCAGCTCAAAGGCGTTCAAAACTACAACCTAGAGGAGATGGTCCCTTTCAAGTTGTAGCACAAATTAATGACAATGCTTATAAGTTGGACCTTCCTAGTGAGTATAATGTGAGTGCAACATCTAATGTTTATGATCTTTCCCATTTTAATGTAGGTGATGATTCTAGGTCGAATCCTTTTGAGGAGAGGGGGAATGATGAGAACCATAATGATGATGACTAGAAAGCTTCAATGGATACAAGATGTCCAATAACACAAGCTAATGATGTGAACCGTAGAGATGATGGCTAGAAGGTTCCAATGGATGCAAAAGGTCCATTTCACATTCCAGAAGGCCCAATAACATGAGCTAGAGCCAAAACAATTAAAGAAGCACTAAATGGGCTGATTAAGGACATTTAGGCCAACCAAGTTTCAAATCGTGCGAATTCAAGTTTGATAAAGAGTAGAGGCCTAATTAATATCATTGAAGTACTTGATGGCCCATAATAAGCACTAGTAGCACTCACTCCTAAACAGGAGTGTATTCTCTGTTGTGGAATTTTTACATTGTTAAAAATTTTTCAAAATAAGGATTTGTCCTAAGTAGGAATTTGTGCCTCTTTAAGATTACTATCTTTGCCTATAAATAGACACCCCTTATAAGCTCTGAAGGATATACAACTTTGAGTGAAATAGACAGTAAGGGTTTTCTCCCTCGGTTCTTTTGAGAACTAAAGAACTTATCAAGAGGTACTTCTTCGTGTGCCATTCCAATCGACTTATCACTCTCAATTCCTTTCTGTTCTGGAGTGTGGCGTCCATATCCTTCTTAAATACCCTAGGTTCGTGTTTCTTTAAATATTGGGTCTAGGGTTTGTGTTGTTTAACTATAGTTTATCTTTCCTGGTTCATCTTCAAGGTCTCATGCATATGTGAAAGACCCAAACACTGGCTCAATATGGGAGGCCTAATGCGACCCCACATAGTGGACTAGCATTGGGTGGTCTACCCAACCGAATAGACTCTTCAAATTATATTGGTCAAACTAGCCATTTTTGACTAGCTGTTTTTGGCTGTTGAATAACTAATTGTTGAGAAAAAACTATTATCTTCTTCCTTAATGCTCATCAACTATAACAAACAATCATTATTTTCAACCTTAATTTTCATATTTATGAGACATTAAATTAAAATCAATATAAATAGAGCTTTTTACCTCTTTACAAAAAAAGTACAAAAACAATTGTTTCTTTCCTCTTACACCTTGTATACTAAAATTGTTGGGTATTATAAACTTTTTCTATTTTGGTTACCCTACTTATGGAGTGCACACCAACAGGAAGATCTGTCCTATCATAAGAGAATAGTCGTCATAACCTACTGTACTGTGACAATTTCTCTACGAAACCAAAATTATCCTTAAGGGCAATGCTTTTACACGTTTTAGATAAATATCTTTTTTGCATCCATATTTCAGTTTATTTTGTATATTTATTCTAACAATACACGTATTTGTCATATAAGTCCTTTTTCATTAAAATATGTACTCAAAAATTTTCTGTTAATTTACTTGAAAACAATTGCTAAAAATATATATTAAAGCAAATAAATTGGAAATTGAGAAGCTCTTGCCATACAACTAAGGACACTTATGACAATACAAGGAAACAACAACCAATTAATTAATGATCACCTATCCAAAGTTAAAATTTTCACCTAATAACACCCCCAAGGAGGAAATGATGTCATGATTGTAATTAGCGACACAATTAAACAATAACAAAAATGTCCCTTGCACTAAGAATCCATGATTAAAGTGAATACAATGAGATCTAGAGCTCCTAGAATTAATGCTCATTGCTTTTACTTTTCTGCTCCATCATAGTCTTGTGAAAGGAAAATTGAAAAGAATATCAGGATAAGTATTGAAGAAGTCTAAAATTTTTGATAAGTTTTGCAACTGAGTTCTAATTTTTTTTTTTTCAAATCAATCCTTAACTTTTAATTTTCATTACACATGAATATTTTTCTTTAGATATAAATTGATCAAACTATTTAATACATAGTTTAATTTAATAGAAATTATAAAAAAAAATATTAAAACCATGTCCTAAAAAATATATTTATAAGTATATTTTACTAAATCCTCTTCTTTTTTAATATACAAAAAAAATATTAAATTTTTATAATTTTCTTTAAATTTAGGACAAAAGGAATTTAGGAGTTTTTCCTTTTAGATATAAGATTAATGAAAATCTTTTAGTAAAATATGTATATAAACATATTTTTTTATTTTTAGGACATATTTTACAAAATTTATCTGTAAAGTCAAATTATGTATTTAACAATTTGATTAACTTTTATTTAAAAAATGTTTCAGATGAAATGAAGATTTAAGGTTTATAACTAATTTGAAAACTTAAAAAAATTTAGAACTCAATTATAAATTTTTTTAAATATATAAAACCTTTGAAGGCTTATCCCAAAAAATATCAATAACATGGTGTTTAAGGCCACCATGTATTCTCACAATAATACTTGAGTAAATTCCTAGATAAATATTAATAAAAAGTACAAAGTAGCTAGGTCAAATTAAAATCAAATGGTATGATGATGTTTTTTGTATTAATCTTAAAGGAGAATTGATTGAATAAGATAATTATATTTTGAGATTAAGAATTTTAGATTAGAAAGAGAATAAGAATAATAATATAAGTCAATTATATTTGATTTTATAATATAAAAATAGAATTTAATGTATGTTGAATCTTAATTAATACTTGATATTAATTAATGGGCTTGAATACTTAAATTTTCCTAAACTTAAGCAAATA
Organism: Kandelia obovata; assembly: GCA_021464305.1. Classification (NCBI taxonomy): domain Eukaryota; kingdom Viridiplantae; phylum Streptophyta; class Magnoliopsida; order Malpighiales; family Rhizophoraceae; genus Kandelia; species Kandelia obovata. Next base: position 6,950,297 of record CM038487.1, read on the forward strand.
GTGCCACATAAGTGATTTTAACTCAAATAATTGATAAGAATGACTCGCTTTTTGTCCATTTTAGGAGTATTAATATACACTAGTGTTGAACTAGCGTTATGCACAAGTTTATTATATTTATTAAAAAGTGTTACTATGAGTTGTGTTATATACTCTAATTATTATTTTATTTGCAAATAATGTAACACTTATAGTCTAGTTCGATATTGCGGTGGAAATTGTGTTAAGGTGTGAAAATTGTGTTTTGGACCCAAAAGCAATTTTTATGATGTTTGGTAACTTTTTTTTAAACAATGTTTCCTAAGATGCCTTCCAAAACCTTAATTTCAGAGAAGTAACTTGGAGATGCTTTTTAAGAACGCTAAGAAACCCAATGACCTCACCATAACTAATTTTAGGTTAAATAAACAAAAACAACCCTAACAATTTAATAGATTATCCAATATTGTCACTATATAAACTCTTTTTATATTTTTTGGTAAACAATCTTTTAGTGTTCATTGGAGCTTCAAGGATAGACTTGTAAAACTATAATTCACCTCTCACAAGGACCTTAAATCCAGTAGAATTTTTATTGGTAGAAATATATGCTTTGCTTCTATTATAAATTTTTTCTTTTTAGGAAAAATCTCAAATCCATCAAAATTATTTTTGGTAGGAATCTTTTCTCTCACATAACCCTAAGTACAATAAACTTTTTTTAGTTGAGAATCTCGTGTGCAATTGGTTTTATTCTTTTGTGGGATTCTCTAGTGAGTTTCTGCATCTATATAACTTGATATTTTTTTAGTTTTCTTTTTAAATTTATTTAGCCATACAATCTTAATTCCCTTCTCCCATTCTCTCGTTTGTCTTCAACTCTTTTGTTTTGTGTAAGTTTTATAATTCATATCTGTTAAAGGCTCTTAATGTAAAGACTAGTGTTCTCACTTTATTATTAGTGATTGTTGATGTTTATATTATGATAATGTCTTCCAAAAGAGCTACAGTAAGGTCAAAGGCAGTACAAAAGTTATTATATATTTGTATTTTGTTGTCTCTTTAATTGTCAAATTCTTTGATTGTTGTTACATAGGTGAGCAATTACAATGAAATTAAAAATTTTCTCTCTTAAATGAAACATGTTAGCTTATGATATATATAAATTGAAATTTCTTACATGGCACATGCACATCGTAGATTCCACTTTTATTTATTTTTTGTTATGTCGATACAGCTTTTGCTTATAATATCGTGATCCTTTTATTGCTTAAAATGGCTTGTTAATTGTACAGTTATTGGTTGGCTATAACTTGCACCCTTACATTAGCTAGCATAGAGCACTAACATTGCAATGATAAAAGCCGCCTGCACTTCCACAAAGAATGAATAATTTTGATTACTTTTTGTGCTAGTAGCATATGCCAAATTTGAAATTTCTTACACTTGTGCATTAATGTTCTTTCCCTTTCATGTTTAGACATTTGTCAAATATTTTTTCTATTGCTTTTGCCAATTTTAATATATTAATCATGTAGATACTAAATTGAGATTATTATAGATGGGAAGAAATAATGACAACCAATTGAGCCAAGATAAGATAACATAAGAAAGACATCAAAGGTTGTGTGGAATAAGAATATAACTCATGTTTTTTGTGATGTTTGCATAAAAGCTATTGAAAAAGGACTTAGAATTTGAACTCATTTTGATAACCAAGGAAGGGTTTACATTGCCAAAGAGTTTAAAATAAAAGAAAAGTGAATGTAATTATGACAAACATTACTTGAAAATCAGTGAGATGCACTTAAGAAAGATTGGAAGCAATGGAAGGAATTAATTGGAAAAACAACTGGACTGGGATGGGATTCAGAGAAAGAAACAATTCTTGTTATTGAGACATGGTGGGAAGAGGCAGCTAAGGTTAGTTTTAACATTATTTTTCTTCACTCTAATAATTTGTTTACATGTTTATGGCACTAACAATTCTCCTAATTTTAAATTAATATAAGCTAATTTGACTATGAAAAAATTTTGACAATTTGTTATTGAACCAAAATTTGTGAGAATTTTAGATGTCATGTTCAAGGATATTGTGGCAACTAGAGAATATGTTGTTGCTCCTTCATCAACTTCTTTGGGAATTAGTCGTGGTGTTAAGACTAGTCATGTATCTTATGGCAAGAATGATGCATTAGAAGTTGGTGATGATTTAGATGGAGAACCTAACTTCATTGAATCCATAGATAAATTATTTAAAAGTTCCATGAAAGAACGGAGGAATGAAAATATTGGCATAAGTGATGCAACAAGAAGAAATGAGATTAATAAAAGGAGTTGTGGAATCAAATTTCCCTTTGAAAAAGGGTTCTACATGGCACAATGCTAAATAACTCTCTAAAGGTGCAATTGCTCTTAGAGAAATAGTTGATCACTAACTATACTCAAAATAGGAAAACAAGCTTGACGGGATGTTCTGTACATGATGTTATAAAAGAAATTCATTCTTTATTAGATATTGAAAATGATAGTGACATGTTTATCACTACCACAAAATTAATTGAAGATAATAGAAAAGGAGAGATTTATTATGGATTGTCGACTAAACAAGCAAAGCTGCATTGATTACATTATAAAATTAAGAAGCATATAAGCCAATAAATTATTTAGATTAGTTAGACATTAATGATTTAAGTTACTTTTTTTTATGTGCTATAATGTTATTTATTTTTGAATACATTTATTAGTTATCAATCTTTAGTTTTTCTTTTTTACCAAATATGATAAATATTTAGTATCCTCGGTGTTTTATATATTATTATATGCATCTTTTTTCCATAGATATGACTAATGATTATGCCAATCAACATGGAGAACATTATGATAATGATGCTGACGATGAAATGAATTTAACTATTAGAAGTGGAGGCTATTTATGCTAGTTGTACCTACTATTATACGTACTTGTATGACCTCATATCAAACAAGAACAAAATGGATGACTACATTAATACAAGGTTATAACATACAACGTCCGAATATGTTTAAAATGGACAAAGAAACATTGTTCCAATTATGCGCTAATCTACAATTGTTTTAATGAGAATTTCTTTTATTGAGAAAGTATGTATGTTTTTATACACACTTTCTTCAGCTTTATTAAATAGATCAATTGGTGAACGTTTTCAGCTCTCAGGGGAAATAATTAATAGATGTTTTGTTAAAGTCTTACCAGCAGTATTTTCACTTGCAAAATATGTTATCAAACCTTAAGACCCTAAGTTTAGAAATATCCCACCACAAATTCTCTTTGATAGTAAATACATACATTTTCTATAGGTGATAATCTTATTATCACATCAAATAATTAGATTTTGTTTACCAATATTATATGCTTAATTTTGTTTTATCAATTAAATATAAGCATGAGTATGTTTTAATCATAGGATTCCATTGGAGCAATAGATGAAACACATGTACGTGCTTGTATTCATATAGAATGTCATGTATGAATTATTGGAAGAAAAGACATATCAACATAGAATATAATGGTAGTATGTAGTTTTGATATTCAATTCATTTTCATTTTAGTTGGATGGGAGGGTACATCACATGATGTGTGTATTTTTAGTTCAATCATTAATAATCCACATTATAATTTTCCATATTTACCAACTGCTAATCATAACATATGTGATTCTTTTTAAATAAATATTTCATATAATGAATTATTCACCTTAAAATTTCTTACTTTTATCGATTAATATAGGTAATTCTAATAAATGATGTCTTAAACTTTTATAAGGTCTAAGATATTCTTTAAGTGATGGATATCCAATATCAACAAAATAATATGTGATGCCATGTTTTTTCATTTAAAGTGCAAAATGATATTGTTATTGAATCAATGACATTGCATAACTATATTCATCAAAATTCTCTAAATGATCATGTTTTTAAGAGATTTGATCAACATCCTGATATTATGTCACTTGATATTTTTCCTAATATTAGGAGAATTTCACAAGATAGATTCTCTAATGATAATAGAATGATAGAAATGACTCTTATTCATGAGAAAATTGCGTCTAGTTTGATGAATTAGATGTTTTTTCTTATATTTTGAACTCTTTCTTTTACATTTATTTTTTTTAGAGATAGTGCATTCTTTGATATTTAATAGATTGTAGATATAATATCTATTCTTTAAGATTAAGATTCAAATGTTCAATCTTACAATTCATTACTTTGAGAGAAATAAAAATTGTAAGTAAAATGAATTTTATGCAAATTTTGTTCTTATTTAAGAATTAATGGTCTAACAAAGAATGACATGTCAAGTCATTTTCTTGTATGCTTTTTGATATAAAGCCATTTCTTCATCTGTTATTTTGACCTTTTTAGAGCTTGTAAAAATTTTGAAAGGTAAATCAAAATATTTAGAAACTTAATATAAATTTTATGTCACCAAATTATATTCATTAAACTAATTAATTATTAGAGTTCAACATTGAGAAGTCTTTATAATACACAATTTTTATTTATTTTTTCAATTCAAAAAAATTTTAATAATATATAAAGTATTCAAAGTTGGTGCCAATAGAAAATTTACATTTTCTCACTAATGACATTCTCAATAGCAAAATTGTTATAAAGAAAAAAACACATTCACTTTACTTATTCATTGTGAACTAATCAACCTTCTATTATTATAGTTTGTAATATATATATATATATTCTTTCTTTTGAAATGTAAAACTCCTTTCTATGACCAAAATTGTTGGCTATCTTGGTTATAGACAACTCTTAATAGTTAAATTTAAGGCAAAATTTTTAAAAAGATACATTATTATTAATCATATCTTTATAGTTATTTTACATATTAATAATTATTTTAATAACAATTTTACCAAATAGACAAAATTCTATTAGATTTTTTTAATGCTTTCATTTCTATTATGAAATGACCTGTAACTTTGAGTAACAATGTTTTTAGTGTTAGCATTTTTGTTTATAATACTTTTATCCATAATACTTTATCTCATAGCATTGCTAAATAAGGCTTATGTCTCACATCTTCAAATAGATGTTGACCCTGCTTTATTTTTTAAAATTATAAGTATTTTTATTATTTAAAAAATAGAAATACTAGAATTTTTTTAAAGAAAAAAAAAAGTGAAAAAAAATAATTTATGAGTAAATTTTATCCTTTTTAAGAAAACTAAAAGGAGAATTTGTGAGTAATTTTTTTCTTTTATTATTTTTAAGAAAATAAAAAAATTGGAAGATAGATAAAGAGTACAATTCAATTAAATCCAAAATGTCTTTTTTTCAATTCAAACCTACATGAACAACACAAACTAGTCATTTATTTTTTTTGGCTTTCTCTAACATGAATCTTGAAAAAATTTATATTTTTTATAAGGTTCTTCTATAAAAAATATATATATATTATTCAAATTTAAACAAACATATCCTCACAGCTATTAGAAGATTTGAAATTGCCACAGAAAGGTTGAATCATTACAGCCACAGTACATATCGGGCCTATAATTTATAAAAAGCAAGAAAATTTTCAACAAACATGAAGAAGAACATCCTTTTGATTTCTTTTATTCCTGCATCATCAACTACAATTATTATTTTGTTAGTTATAAAGTAAATTAAAAACAATTATGAGCATGTATTTTATCTTTTTGTTATAATTTAATAATGTAAAATAATTATCTAGAAAATAACTAAAAATATAAGAATATGAAATACAAAATTTTATATTTTCAAGTATATAGATCAAGAATAAAGTTACAATTAAAATTATCAATCAAAGAATCTAAAAACTTATTATTATCTCCCTTTAAATTTATAAAAAGAAGAGTTTGTGACTAAGAATTTTGTATGAGACTTAGTACCGTTGATGTTAGCTATCAATTGGCATTTATAAAGATTTTGACAAAACTAAAATAAATTGTTAATAATTTTTTTTTTCAGAAAACTAAAAGGAAAATATGTGATTAATTATTTAAAATTAATTTTTTAATAAAATAAAAAGAAAATATTGCAAGTTTTTTTTTCCTTTTTCCTTTCTTTAAATATTAAATAGAGAATTTTTGGAGAATTTTTTCTTTTATTTTTATTTTTAAGATTATTTTTTAAAAGGAGTCACGTGAGTAATTTTTTCTCTTTCTTTCTTCTTCTATTTTCATTGATTTACCAATTGAAAAGGCACCATCACATAAGCAAAAGATAATAAACTTGTAAAATGAGGGTAACTGAAATTTTTTCTTAACTTGGAGAATACTAATATACATTAATCTACATATAGATTTACAATACAATCCTCAAAATGTCCTTTTGCTATTCCTACATGCCGGATTCCTTTATTGTCTCGCTCTTTTCCTTGTATCACTTTTTCCTTCCGTTATTCATCTTCCTTTTTTTATTCAATCCTTTAAATGACTAATACTTACCTTTTTGGTCCCTAATTAGTCATTTGGTGTCCGGAAGTAGCAAATTCAAGTAGATCTTGGATGGCATTCTTAAAAATTAAATAAATACTAATGTGAAAAATTCATTGGATAGAAAAATATTAAAAAATATTTTTAGTCAAGATATTATACATTTTTTTCTCTTTTAGAACATGATGAATCCCAAAAAAATTTTGATTGGTTGGTTGACAATTAGCAAATTATGAAATTGTGAGATATTATTTATCATAATTTCAATATATTTTTTTTATGCATGAAAGATCACATTTGCAAGAGTACTTAGATAACAAGCCCTAATTTAGTCATTTTATTATTTAACAACAATAGAAAATATAAATTTAGCCAAACACTATATTTCTTCAACAATTAGTAATAATAATCACCAATAATAAACAATAATAACAACTAAGTAAATCAAAAAGACCCAAAATGAAACCTAGTCAACAATGCTACAAAGGAAATGGCATGGATGCAAGCAACAAAAATTGAGGCGTTAGAATTTTTAATACATGAACTCTTGAAATATATTTATATGTACCTTATATTTATAGAAAATGAGAGAAATCTATTTATATGTGTCTTTAATTTTTAGTAAAATTCTTATGTGGTAGTCATTGCTTAATTTTTGAAAAATTTAAGTATATGATTTAACTTCTAATTTTTTTATTAAACTATTACAATTTATAGCATTTGACATTAACTTAGTGATCGGTTTGTAGCTTTTCTTGATAATCTAGCACAATTAGGATTTTTAACATATATTTGATTTATTTAATTAATTTAATTGTGATTTAATATATATTATAATTTAATTATTTCATATTAATAATTATTTACATATTTCTAAAATCACTGCAAAACAAATATTTTCAAAAAATGATTTCTAAAAAAAGAAAAAAAATAATCATAAGAACAAGTGAGCTGGTAAGAAATAAACTAAATTTTTAAGAAGATATTTGTGAATAAACAATCCAAGGAATGACTAAACTAAGATTTGCATACATGAATAGAGAATATCTATCTTGCAAAAATTTGGGGAAATTTTGTATATTTAAACCAAAATAAATCTATAATTTGTAGAACCAACTTCGTAAATTATGAGACAATGATAGTTAAAATCTATTAACCATAAATGGTTCTAATTTCTTAAGTATAAAACATTGATCCAAGCTATAATGTTGCTTGATATTTATAAATTATAAGTATAAATTCTTGAGAGAATTTTTCATAATAAAAGGATGAAGCCAATATATCTTAAGCATAAGTCATTTTGCTCTATTCTTATAAAGTAAATACTTTAAGTATTTTTAATCTAGAAAATTCTATCTTATTAGGATCATATGTGTTTGCATAGGTAATATCAACTAACCTTGTATATATGAGTATGAACTTATAGAATCGTTTGGTTTTATTTTGATCATTTTGATATAAAATGGCAGTTAGGAGGGAGAACTTTAGGAATAATAATTTTAAAGTCTAGTGATTGATGTTTAGATTCTAGTAGGCAAACAGAAATAAACATAAGTTTAAGCATATATTTTATTTAAGTTGCAATGTTTAAGGACACATGCCAAGAAAAGATCTATAGAAAAGGAAGCAAAGCCTAATAAATTATTTGTAAAACAATAAAATTTGCTTTAAAATATATTCCTCCTTTACAAATATAAGTATTTGATAATTTGTAATTGATTTTTAACTTTATGTCATTATCACTCCTTAACATTTCACTTATTTTTTCATAATATTTATTAGATTTGTTTATTTTTTGTATATAATTATTATTTGTACCTGAGTCAACTAATAATATTAAAATAATATGATATTCATTATTGAAGATTAAATTCATTTTTGCATACTAGTTTTGAAATTATATTTTATTTACAACATTTAGGAATTTTTCTTATGTGACTTATATATTAGAAATTTCTACTTTTGTTTCTTTTATGTTATAACTATTATAATTTAATTTTTAATTAATTGAACTTATCTAATTTTTAAATTCTTATATTGCTAGATTTTGATTCTTAACTTCTTATTATAAATCTTGTGATGTAATTTTGCATGCATTAAAAGTTGTAAATTGTGCACATACATTTTCTAATGATTATAATTATGTTTCATAAATTTAAAATTCTTTAAAATTTCTCTTTTAATTTTAGTAAATAATCTCTTTTTATTTATGGATTGTCTATTATATCTATTAATAACTCTTTATCTTTTGTTATAACATTTATGCAACCTTTTGCGATAAATAATCCAATATTATTAATATCACTAATACTTTTATTTGATTAATTAAAAGAATATTCCTGTATTTTAAATATTTCATCACTTGATTTATTCATTGCATCTTCATTTATCTCTAACAATTCTTTAATAGATTTATAATCACATTTTTAATCTTTTCTTTTATTTGTAAGGCTTGCACTTTTTCATTTGTTTTTTCAATTTGCATTGACTTTTGTAATATCTTACTTATTCACATTTATAACAAACTATTTCCAAAAGTAGTAATTTAGATAAACTAACTATGATTCTTTCTTTCCTAAAGGAGTAATTATAATATATTGCAATGAAAAATTTTGCAAGAAATATATCTTTATATCATTTAAAATATTGTAATATTGGATAATTTAATTTAAAAAGTATTTTAAAAGATTTCTCTTGAAATTGATTTGGATCTTTTACGAAATATTCAATGATTGTAAGTAATAAAGTTAAGCATTTTGGTGTAATTATATTTTAACTTGTACCTTAAATGCTTCTTTTATTAATATATTACTAGTAAGCTATTTATTGTTCTTGTCATTTGATAAGTAATGATCTCACCATCCTTTTTATATATATGTAAATCCTACTGTTAAATTATTTATAGTTGTTTCATTTGTATTTTCTCTAGATTGATAGGTTGTTGTTGCCATTGTTATCTTTTATAAAATATTATTAATAATATGTTCATTTTGATTGTCAATATTTTATTTATAAATTACTTTTCTCAAAATTGACATATATTTGATAAGATCAATTTTTAAATTGTAATTGTAAAAATATTAGTTTATTATAAAAAATATTTTATTTTAAGTTTATCATAGTTTTTATTGTTATTATAATTTTTTACACTTAATTCTTATCAAAATTGTTATTTTAGATTATCTTCTTATTTATTTTTTTTAACTACAAACAAATATCTATTACAATTTAACCACTTTATATTAATAATTATTTATATATTTCTAAAATTCACCCAATACAATTTTTTTTTTCAAAAAAATAATTTCTAAAAAATAAAAATTAATATTAATTTTTTAGGGAAAAAAATATTTTCAAATTAATATTAATATTATTACTAGAATGTTCATTTTGATTGTTAATATTTCATTCATAAATACTACTTTGACTAAAATTAATAGATATTTGATAAGATCAATCTTTGAATTGTAAATTTGAAAATGTTGTTTGTTATAAAAGTATTTTAATTTTAGTTTACCATAATTTTTATTGTTATTATAAATTTCATTTTTAGTTAATTCTTCTAGGAACTATTGTTGTAAATTATCTTTTTCTTCTTTTTTAATTTCAATCTAAAATGGATTGTAATTTAACCACTTTATATTAATAATTATTTACTTATTTTTTAAATTTATGCAATACACAAATTTAAAAATATAATTTTCAAAAAAATAAAAAATAATCTTAAATTATTTTTTATGTTTTCTTATAGAGAAAAAATACTTCCAAATTAATAGTAATATTTTTACTATTATGTTGATTTTGACTGCCAAAATTTCATTTATAAATACTATTTTCATTGAAATTAATAGATATTCGATAAAATAAATTTTCAAATTGTGAATCTCAAAGCATTAGTTTATCATAAAAATATTTTATTTTAGGTTTATCATAGTTTTTATTGTTATTATCAATTTTTTTATAGTTAATTCTTCCTAAAATTGTTATTGTAAATTTTTTTTCTTTTTTAATTATGATCTAACACGTATTACAATTTAATCACTTCATATTAATAATTATTTACATATTTTTGAAATCTACATAATGCAAATATTTTTTTAAAAAAAATTCTGAGAAATATAGTTTAAAATCTTTTTAGAGAGAAAAAAATATTTTCATATTTTTATTTTATCTTTAAAAAGAAAAATACTCATAATTTAATTTTTTTCTTAAAGAGATACTCTCAAATTTATTTGTCAAAAAAAGAAAACAAATACTCACAAGTTAAATATAATTTTATTTTTTTCATTTACATAAAAAATAAGAAAAATGCACTTGTCATTTATAAATTCATGTATTGTGCAATCCAATACTAACTTGGCTATGATGCTAAAATATTAACTAAGTTAAATTTCATAACAATTTATTTTATAGAAAATTGGTGAAATGTTTATGTAATGATGTTTATTTAATTTTAAAAATATCTAAATATTTGATTTAAGTTCTAATTTTTTAATAGATTTTTACAATTCATAATATTTGATATTAATTTAATAATTAATTTATAATCTTTCTTAATATTTTAATAAAATTAAAAAGTCAACATTCTTAATGTATACTTAATTATGATATAATATGTATTATAATTTATTTAATTATTCTTTTAACATATGTCTAAAATCTGCATAATACAAATATTCATATTTAAAGAAAATAAAATAAAATAATAAAAATAATTTCAAAAAAATAAAAATAATCTCAATTTTCACTTTTTATTTTTTTAAAGTGAAAAAAATATTTTTTAAATTTGCCTTTTTTTTCTTAAAAGTATACTCATAATTTCCTTTTGTTTTCTTAAAAAAAAAAAACTACTCCATTTATTTTTAACATTTTCAAGAAAAATATCACAATTTAAGTTTATTTATATTATTTTTACTTAAATAAAATATATAAAAATGTTTTTTTTATAAATATAATAAATTCACGAAGTATACCCTATATATATAATGCCTGCAAAAATGGTGCTGGCCAGTGAGTTCTTACAAGAACTTATATCAATATGATTGGTCCGTTATTATCAATAACTTGTCATCTTGTGCACGATATGTTATCAGGAAAAAATAGAAAGAAAGTCTGATTATCGTTTTTGAATATAATTAAATGATAATAAAGTTATAAATAAATAATAAGATTGAAATAAATTACTTATCCAGCCTAGGTCCGATTATCTAATATTACTCACGGGGAAATGGAATGAAAATTGCTCCAAACCATGCGTAACCCGGAAAATGTTTTGCTAAATAACGAGAGGAGGAGGAGGAGGAGGAGGAGGAAACAAGAAGACTTCCATGGAACTACAAAAGATTCTCTTTATTTTTTATTTTTTTCTTTCTGTCACAAGTGCCTTACGTAAAAGATTAAGGTACCCGAGATGACATGGGAAAACCGATCGAAATAAGGAACCCAGAACAATGAATCTACAGATTTGAGTGGTGAAAGTGAAACATCTTGCAATAGAAAGTTCCAAAAAGAGAAATAAAGCAAATAAAAAACCGTTTTTGATAAATCAATTTAGAGAAGGAACATCATCAATAATCTTGTTATTGTCAATATGAAATTATGATCCATAATGGTTCCATTTCTTGTAATTCCACTTCAGTTCAGGCCCTACTCATTTCCTTGTTAAGTGGCCTCTTGCTTGAACCACTTTGGGCGCAATCAGTAGTGGACATGCCCCACTACACATCACCGTTCACCATTACCGCACTCCACCAGTCACAAGAAGATTCTTCTATGCTTCCCAATCTCAGACTCTCAGCGTGATGATCTGTTGCGTACGTTTGAAATCTGTGATAAAATGCTGCAAGAGCAAAGGAGTTTTATATTACTCATACTGATATGAACAAGAAAATACTGGTTGTTTGAAGCTCAATTCTTGATGCAATAATTCAGAAGAAGCGGGCGAGTTTTTCCATAATCAGCAGTGACGGAGGCAGCCACTTGGTTTGATCTCGGGAAAGCGTTTGTCATATAACTATCTTCTCCCCCACTTTTCCTCATAATCTCCACAAAGTAATGCTCCAAAGTTCAGCATATGGGATGCCTTATTGTTGAGACTTTTCACCTGATCCAACACTTTTTGACTCTTTCGATTTGACGCAACGCATGCTTTTTCTCTGGTTTCCAATACATGAGCAGAACAGAACCAGCATCTGTCAATCTATCAACCTTTTAGCGTTTGAATGTTAAGAAAGAGCATCAGCGCGTATTTCCCCAAAAATTGGTATCCAATTCGTTTCGGACGTTACAGGCATATATAGAGACACGTCCATGCCTCCATGTTACCCTCCTTTACGGCGGCAATAAAGAGAAACTTCTTTTCGACATTGCCTTGAGCAAACCTTTGCTACTAGTCCTATTATTGTTTATCATAGAACGAAATAACAGGGACAAAAATTCATGCAGCAGCAATAACATTTAAAATTAAGATTTTATTTTTATTGTAATAGTTCTCGTTGAAAGCTTCGAGATTTCACGTCGGCCAAAAAACTTGACCAACTAGTATGGTTTTGATGAAGGCATGAAATTCAGGAACTACGAATAACAAGAAAAACATCAGCACCGTAAAAGGGTTTCACGAGATTGCGATAATGCATTGTTATATTCGTAGGCTCTGCCGTCTTTGCGTTTTGGATTGCATTACTTCAATACCACAACGATGATTTTTGCCCCAGTGGTGTACCTGCCACCTCTTTGAAAATATTTAAGTGAGTGATGCTCATAGTGCGGCTGAAGGTGTCCCAATGAGGTGTCTTACAACAAAAATAAGAAAATGGAAGTTATCTTGCATAAAATTTTAAAATAAAATAACAGGAATGCAAAAGATAAGCTGAGATTCTCTCTTGATGCAACTATCAGTGCCACCTTTTATCATTTTAAGTAACCTGTGTTCTGGTGTGCTTCATTGGGAATTACATGCATAAAGACTAACTGTTCATCAGCATTGACATCTTTCAGAATACACAACATATTGTATTCCCGCAGCTTTCACCTCTTTATCATCTATTCAATGAAAGAATTTTAAAAAAATATTGGGAACAAAAGGAAACATTTATAAGCAGCGTAGACAACAGCAAGGCTGAAAATTACATTACCCCTACAAAACAGGCACTGAAATGGACATAGGAACTGAGACATTCCCAACAAAACTTGAATCCCTGCTTGAAGCAGAACTGCCAGAATAAGCATATCCAGCACCTAATCCGGCAAAATGCAAAGAATAGTTCTCACACCTCTGAAACACCCTAGCAAGTGATGCTGCTTTCCTTCGAGCCCGCTTTGTACCTGTGAACAGTAATGTCTCAAGTAAACCAGCCAATGCTGGTGCTCTGAGCACTCTTTCGGTTGCAGATGCCCCACCACTACGACAAAGCTCAAGCAATGCAGCAACAGCATTTTCTTTTCCTCTTGGTGTACCACACCGCATCACTCCTATCAGCCCAGCAACAGCCATTTCTTCCCTCCCTACTACTTCAGCACCAATGGGCTGCCTTACAATCAAAGCCAATGCACCTGCTGCTTCCTCTGCAACCCCTTCATTTCCTAAAGCCCCCACTAGTGCTGTAACAGTCCCTGACTCTATTATTTTCACACAATTTTTAGTATGAGTAGACAGATTAAATAAAGCTGTGACTGCGTCCTTCTTTCCACGTGGTGTCCCAAGACTGAGCAACCCTGCTAGGGCTCCGACCGCCTCTCCTTCATCTGCTATTCTTTTCTTGTAGTCATGAACAGCTGACAGGCTAAACAATGTTGCTGCTGCATTTTCCCTTGCATCTGTAGTGAGCCCAAACCTCAATACTTCGACAATGGATCCTAAACACCCTTCTTCCTCCATGATTCGACTTTTGTTCTGATCATAAATTGATAAATTGAGTATTGCAGTCACAGAATTCTCTTGTGCAACAGGAATTGGAGATGATAGCAGCTTTCGAAGGTGGGGTATTGCCCCGGCCTCTGCAATGAAGGCACGATTTTCTTTGCCTGTTTTTGCTAGCAAACGTATCTCGCGAGCAGCAACCGTCTGTGCACCTTTTGACCCACTTGCCAGCTCTTGAATGAGAAGTGATGCTGTTGCTTTGTTGGCTTCAAGTGCCGCCTTAGTGGGCAAAGCAAAGGTAAAAGCCTCCACAGATGGATCTATATTTTCTGGAGGGTCATAGGAGATTCCATGAGCAGTGCACCATTGCATGATCAAATTCTTCAAAGCACGATTTGGTACAAGACGAGTGTTAGAGAGCAGTTGCCCTGTCTTGGGGCAAGTGCCATGTCCTTCTTCTATCCACCTGGATATTGAGCTCCGGTCAAATGTCTGTCCAGTTGAAATAATCGTCGGGTCTCGCATCAAATCCAATGATATAGGGCAACAAAAATCTTTTGGAATTGCAATAAAAGTCTCCGCAATCTCTTTAGTCATTAGCCCCTTTCTTTGTTTCCTGTGGTTTCCAAATTGCAATTCCACCTCATTGTCCTCAAACCCAAAAAGCAAAAACCTGCAATACTGTGCAACCACAATGAACCCATTAAGCACAGAAGCTGTGGGTTCAACATCCCCTTCATGGTTAACAATCTGCTCTTCCAAGAACTCAATCTCAGCTCTACAACTCTTGCCATCCTTAATCCCCAATTTGTCCACAAAGAACAACCTCAACTCCACTGGATCAGGAATCCTTCCGTTCTCAAAATTGTCAAGAAACGAAAAGAACTGAATCCTGGAGGATTCATCATTGGCATCGATATATAACCTTGATTTCCTAGCCTGTTTTTGCATGAGTTCAGTCTGCTCCCTAACATCCTCACTCAATTCAACATCATTCAATGGAAACACATCCAAAAAGGTCAATATCTCCTTATTCGAGTCATGAAAATGCCCCGAAATTGATTGGTTTTGAAGCATTAGCCACAACTTACTCGATTGTTTACAATATTCAAGCAATATTTTAGACCGATACAAGAGCAAATAAAGCTCCTTAAAGCAAACCACAGCCGTGGACGGCAAACGAGACCCGAAACCCGAATCCCTCAAATATTCTAATAAAACAACAAAGACCTCAATTTTACGAATCAGAGACCGGGAATTCTTTCTCTGAAAGAAGAACGATTTGCCAGAGAAACAAGAGACCAGCTCGGCCGACACCGATGCCAGCTTACGCAAAAGCGCCACATCGGTCAAATTGACCGGCGCCAAGAACGCCTCCGTGGACGGCGACCTCTGCCGCCTTAGAGACGAGAACATCGCTGCTGTGGCCATTACAAACCGACCCAAAATGATCTTTTAATTTTAGCTCAGGAAAAGGGTCTCAGAATTTAGGCACAAAATTTGATCCTTTTAAGGTTTCAAGCTAAAAAAAACAAACAAACCAATGATCTGAAACCCCAAGGCCACCTTGTCCAGTACTATATAGTTACAAATTTAAAACAAGGCTAACAAAAGACAAGAAAAAGAAGATTGAAAAGAATGGCTTACTCTGGTTCTGATTCTTGTTGCGTAGTTGAATCTTTGAAAGGTAAAAGAGAAAGGGAGAAAGGAGAGGAATTTGTTTCTTGACTCCTTGTCCACATATACAGACTTTGTGTGAAAAAGCAGAGAAAATTAAAATTAGAGAAAAAAAAGGTTTTTTTATTTACAAGAAATAGACATTTGCCGAATCCGCGTCTCTAGAAAAGAAACCGAATTTCCTAGGACATTGGGTTTTCCTTTGCTTTTTAATCTTCTTCGTCATGCTTCTCTGAGTCTTTTTTCTCTCTCCTCCTTCCCTTCTCTCTCCTTTTTCTTGGAAATTTAACGTAGCTTTGGAGCGTGTAAATGACTTGCCAAGCTTTGATGGATAATTTATGCAGATTCTCGTCCGTTCATTTCCTCTCTTTTTTCTCCCTCTACTATAGTTACACGGTGCCAAATATAGTAATAACTAACAAAAAAAATTATTAGTAAAGACGCATACTGATCAGTTTGTTTTATTTGAGTTAAGATATACAGTACCTTAACAGTTTTTAAAAATGTTCTAATAATTAAAATTTTAAATTTTTATTTTTAAAATTCTATATTTAAATGCATTCAATCACGTAACCCTTGTCTGATTCATGATCCCGTTATTTATTTATTTATCAAATTCATGCTGCACCAAAAAAAATAAAAATAAAGGGGAGTTTAATGACCTTTGTTTATTCCCCCTCAGAAAAGTAAAAGGCTTGGGTGGCATGGCCCACGGTTTTTGCTTCGGGGTTGACTAAATAAAAGGTTTCTTGATTGTCTAATCAGGAAAAAAAGTGTTTTACTTGGGTCCACGCGAGTTTTGGCGCGTGGCGGATAAGCCACGTTGCAGATTTGCAGGCTCTCAGATTTCTGAATGGGACATTTTTAAGCAAGCGGAAAAGGGCAACCAATTGGACTAAAACTGCCCGAAGGACGAGTTGACACAAGAAATTAAAGAAGCTTTTGCTACGCGCACATCTGGTGTCAATTTGTGTTCGGCAAATTAACGAAGACACAATATGACCGAGTTTTTCGTTTCTCTCTCTTCTTCAAAAATAATGGATTATTGCTATAGCGTGTGACGTTAGTAGAGATCTCTCGTTAGTTTTCTGTAATAACTCCTTGAACTAAAACTTTGCTACGGTTGCTAATCAATTTCGTTCCTACAATTAATTTTCTTAAAAATAAAATAAAAAATTCAGATAAAAAAATAGATATAATCAAGAATAAAAAAATATATAATAAAATTAGTCTTTTATTTTATTCTTGAATCAATAATTTTTATCTTTGGGTTTCTATTTCAAATGTTCATTTATTGGAGGCTAGAAAAAACTTAGAGCATAATATGCTTATGTTATACTTTTTCTTTTTTAAAAATAAAATTGGGGAAAAAAATTAAAATTTGAAGCTTAAACATAAAATTAAGAGTATAAACAACTTTACTACTTTACTATATTGTTTGTGATTATTGCTCAAATTTTTAATAGAATGTATGAACATTTCTTAAATTTATTATCTATTTCAAAAATAAAATGCGATATAAATCTTTTTTTATAGGTAAAAATATGCTAAAATATTTTTAATTTATTTTAATTAGTTTTTCTTCTTTAAAAGATATTTCTTTTGTGATATAAGTTTGCTACTTGAAATTCTTTATTTTCTTTTATTGCTCATTTTATGAAAGATTTTTTTCCTCCATATTAAAATGTAAAAATAATTAGTTGGGAATTTAAATAGTTGACTAATCTATTAATATCTTTGAGATAAATATTAACTTAAAGAAATAATAAAGTGAATGATTTATTATGAGAAATTCAATGATCAATTGAGTCTAATTATCATTATTCAATAAGAACAAGTAATATCTATTAATGCTTGACTTTCTTTGGTTAAATGTGATCCTCTTGACATTTTTCTTGAACACAACATGATTGATGTTCATACCTATGGATTCCCCTTTACACTCAAACAAAGAATGATCTAAAACCTTCCTCCCAGGAAAAACTATTGAATAAAGTCTCGACTTTTAGTGCAGCTAGGGTTTATCTTATTGCCTTACAAGTTCTCATTGAGTTTAAGGAAGGAAATATTATGCTTCCTTTTGTTTTAATGGATTAAGGTCTCATGGATTTGCTATATACTCCGTGAAAGAAAGCTTTGGTAGTGAAACTACTGGGTAAATTTATGGGTTATTAGTTCCTTGCAAAAAAAAAAAAAAACTCAATCAACTTTGGACACCATTAGAGGGAATGGACATATTGGATGGTTCTTTTTGGTGAAGTTCAATTAGGATAAATATCTAGATAAGGTAATTAATGGTGGTCCTTAGGTTATTAAGGATCACTACCTTATTGTTAATTAATGGGACCTTTAGTTTATTCCTTTGAATGCCACTATAAAGTCGACTTTGGCATATGCGAGATTTCCTGAATTAGTAGAGATGTTCTACAGTGATGATGTGCTTATAGTGATAACATCCTGTATTGGTACACTAGTGAGGATTGAACACAACATGATGTTCTCTACCAAGGGATGATTTATGAGAAATTATGTGGAGCTTTACCTAACTAAACCATTAATCCCTCAATTTTGGCTCAATAATCAATGCTAGAAGGTTTAGTATGAAAGTTTGCATATAATGTGTTTTGCTTATGGTAGATTTGGCCACTCTACATTGGATTGTTTGGAGCTTTTGTGTGATTAATGCTCTATTATTTTGTATATGGTTGATGTTTAACCATAAAAAACTCCTAAGCTAGTAGATATAACATATATGGAAATTTTGAATAATTAAACCGAGAGTAAGGCAAAAGATTTAATTATCTAGCTTTGGGTAATGGATGGTGGTGCCATAAAGATGGTAACTATCATTATGACTACAAAAAATAATTTAAATACTTTATTCTTAACTAGACAATGGTAAATAATGTGAATAAGAGTTAATCTCATAAGGAGTGTTATCAATTCAATGCTAGATAATTAAAACTTAAAGACATTAAATATAAATAAGGGGTATTGCTGAATTTTAACTCTATAACAATAAAGTAAATGACTTGATTAAACAAAATAATTTATAGAAATATCAATGAACAAAATTTCAGTTTTAGGTTTATTCATAACAATAATATTTGATGTTTTCAATTATCCATAATATTGTCTAAATTCTGTTGGAATTATTAACTATAGATAACAAGAAATTTTGTTACTCAAATTCTCTCTTAGATATTAACTAAGTAGAACAAACTCTTCACTTAGATTCTAACCATTATACCTTTATAACAAGATCCCTAGAATTATATGCTAGTTGTCTTGAGAATTAGAAAAATAGGTTAATTTAAGAAATAATCACACACACTTTATTACCTTAATTCTCCTTTAAATATTCATTAAGCAGAACAAACTCTCTACTTTGACGCTGACCATTGTACCTCTAAAACAAGCCCTTTAGAATTATATATTGTTAGCCTTAAGAATTAGGGTAAAAGGTTAACTTAAACAATAATCACATAACCTCAAATTGTTTAAGTTGTCTTATGTTATTCTTAATAATAAGTCAAGAATTTGTTCATAATGTTTTACTATTAATTACTACTTAATGATTGAAAATAAGATAAAATTGGGTCATAATTCCTAACTTTAGCAATCAATCATTGTTTAATCAATTTGGCGACTCTAAATGAATGAATTGAAAAGGTAATCATTCAACAATCTAATTAGAATAACTTAAAAAAAATCTAATAGAAAAGAAAACAATATAATAAAATAATATATTCTATTACAATACCAAACATTTTATAATCCCTTAAAACCATTGAAAAATCTTAACTACACATGGTAAAAAAAATTAAATTCTTATTAAAATTATGTCTATTGCCCTTTTTGTGTGTCCATCTCCTCTCTCCTTTACTACCTCTCAAAAAATAAAAAAAGTCTTTATTTATATCTTAAAGGACATACATAATAGACATAAGAAAACCTTAAGACACTCCTAGAAAAAATCTCCTAAATTCTTAAAGTTACAATAGACTTGTTTCCTTAATTGTGACAAAATTCTTGTAATAAGTTTTAAGCTTATTTATGAATAAATATAGTCTAAATTAAGGTCTACCTTTTTCGTAGAACTTGTATTCCTCTTTTCTATCTTTCCAATGAATTTAGTTTTGGTTAATACAAATATCTAAAGCCTAATTTATGAAAATCGAGACTAACTCAATTGAGCCTATGATAGATTTTCTACCAACTACTCAACTATTTGTAGACCATTAAACAACTAATATGAGTTTGGGTGTCTTCAGAACAATTATAGGTTTGACTGTGAATTTTAATCTAGGTTTTTGAATCACCAAATTTAAATGTTTAAAGCTTAAGTTATGCTCATTTAAATACTTCATACTCAGATAAGAATCATACTTCAATTAGGATTTAAACTTCAATTTTTTGCCCTATCTTTGAAATAATGTCTCAAAGTCTAAACTAACTTAAATTTAAACACATGATCCCAATCTAAAAAATTTGAGATTTTACCACAGCTTCATTGAATAGTACCTTTCTAATTTGGATCTTTAAGTCAATGAAAAACTTGAAATAAGCAACAAAGGTTAGATTGATGAAATACTAAAATTTCACCTACAAAAAGTACAAATTCTTAAAAGTATTCCAAAATATATTTAAGTTATAAAACATATTCTAATAAGCTTATATAGACATAAAACTTATTAAAAAATGTAAAAAAGAATAAATAAATAAATTCTAACTTATCAAAAGACATCGAAATGTGGGAAGATAGGAAAAAAGATTACTTAGAAAAATGGATGAATCCAATTTAAATAGATCTCTTCCTTAGTTGATAATGTGGAAGGTATGACCAAAGAAAAGAATCATCTGAATATAGTAACTAAAAATGTTAAGGCCCTTTCTTTTAGGAGCTAGTCCTCCTTAAAGAAAATTTAAAAAGGGATCATGTTAAGGTGGGCCTATCCTTAAGGTTAGGAAAAGCATGGGCCTTTAATGTCTTTGGAAAAATTACATAACGTTAAGACTAAGCCCTTTCATTTTTGCTAATGGTTAATGTAAGACCAAAATAACCTAACCCAAGGAAAATGTTAACCCAAATAGGTTTGGTAGCCCTAATGCTTCCATGAACCTAAAGTCAAACACTCATGCTCTCCATAATGACTTGTTGCACAAGAAGGATTGACCTCTTCCTTTGCAATTCCTTATGAAAACTTCTCATTTTTTAGTCGATTCAAATGGTCATCTTCTTCATAAATCCTTGGCATTTGACATATAATCCTTTAATGTTAAGGACTCATCCATAAATCATGGATTACCTCCTAATTTTTATGGAATGAGTGGAAAGACACCTAACAGTCTCACAAACAATAACGACATGGAGTTAGTAGGATTGAGTGAGGAGTTTTCAAAGTGTATGGCATTGGATCGGGCATAACTTGTTAATGCAGTTTATGAACTACCTTTGCATCCTTTTTATATATCTATTGCTATGAATTCCTCTTATTTTAGGAATTTTACAATACTTTCTTGGAATATAAGAGGAGCTAGTAATGACGATGCGAAAAGGAATCTCATTAAACTTCTTAAGGTTTATTAGTCATATATCACATATTATTTTCATCTTAGAAACATATAACCCTTTTGAGAGGGTAAAAAAAAAAGTCACATTTCTTGGGTTTTGATAAGCAAGAAATTATGGATCCCTGTGGTTTTGTGTGTGGAATATGGGTGCTTTAGAAATCTCAATATATCCTTCTTTATACCTTTTCTAAGGGTTTCCAATATATTCATTTTATTGTCTCTTTGTAAGGAGTCAAAGATTAACATTGCTTTATTATGTATACAAGTCTAATATTCTCTTATCGAGAGTTATTTTGGTCAAATATATGAAAATTATTTGATCACTCCCAAATGCCTTAGTTATTATTAAGTGAATTTAATGATATCCTTGGTCAAGATTTTTTACAGTGTA
Organism: Kandelia obovata; assembly: GCA_021464305.1. Lineage (NCBI taxonomy): Eukaryota > Viridiplantae > Streptophyta > Magnoliopsida > Malpighiales > Rhizophoraceae > Kandelia > Kandelia obovata. The sequence goes on from CM038487.1 coordinate 6,972,231, forward strand.
TACTATTACTAGACAAAAAGTTAATAATATTAAAGGTTTATGGATTCAAAATGGGTTGTGGTGTTATGATTAAAGGGTCATTAAAGAAAGTGTGTTAGAACATTTCAAGAAATTATTATGTTTAATGAAGCTTATTGTTCATTTTCATCCATTTATGAATCATCCTAGGCTAATGTTAGAGCAACATGAGAGTCTTCTTTCCTTGGTCACTTGGGAGGAGATTCTCATATATTTACCAATATTTTACAAATCCTTTTAGGATATCATTGGTGAAGATATAGTCAAACTTATTTAGGAAGCTTTCCTTTTAGGTACATTTTAGGTTAGCTTATTTGAAACTTTGATTTTGTCTTATTCCAAAGACTATAAAAGAAAACAATATCTCAAAGTTCAAGCCAATTTCATGATGTAATGTTATTTTTAAAATCATTACTAAGGTCTTGATTAATTGAATTAGACCTTATATAAATGATATTATTAGTTTTTTCCATAATAGCTTTATTCAGGAGTGATGTAACGTACTTTGGATAACATCATTGTGGTGTAGCAAGTGACAAACCTAATTCAAAGAACTAAAAGTAACAAAGGGGTTATGACTTTTAAAATATATTTTTCAAGTTGAAATTACAAAATTTTTGGATTTATGGAGCATATCCTTCACTTGATCATGGTTTGTATGTTTAGTTTCACCTTATCCATTTTATGGAATGGTGAAAAACTACCTTTGATTATCTTGTTGCATGGATTATGGCAAGGAGACCCTCTCTCCCCTTACCTTTTTCTTTTATGCATGGAAAAACTCACTCTCATTCAGAAAAGAGTGGATTAAAAGAGATGGATTTTGTCATATGTGGGCATAGAGACCTTCATCTTTATCATGTATTATTTGTTGATGATGTGTTGCTTTTTGTTAGGGTAACTATGATCCAAGATAGGGTTGTGGAAAAGACATTAAATGAATTTTGAAGTGCTTTAGTTTTTAAAGTAAATGATCTCAAATCTCGAGCAATTATATTGGATCGGATGCCTAAAAGTGAGGCCTAGCAAATTAAGCTTGTGATTGGGGTGCCTATAATGGGGTCTCTTTTATTCATGAGTAATCCTTAAGGAGCTCTTATACTTATATTATGGACAAGATTTGACAATGACTCTTTGTTTGAAAGTCCAAGCTCCCTAATTTGGTAGGTCTTACACTAGTATAAAATTGCCTTGAGTCTATAACAATTTATGATATGCAAATCATTTGGCTCCCTAGATACATTTGTGAGGAGCTAGAAAAAAATTATATGTTGTTTCATCTAGGAATTGAATCAAGATAGAAGGGGATTTTTGGTGAATTGGGATGAACTAACTCAAAACAAATATAAAGGTGGCTTGGGCTTGCAATAAGCAAGGTGGAATAATATGGCCATGTTAGGAAAATTGTGTTGGGAATTACTATGCAATAAGAATAAGAGATGGGTATCAGTGCTTAGACAAAAATATTTAATAAAGGGAAATTTAAGAATAATATATTTTGCTATAACCTTTATTGTGTGGAGAACTATCACTAAATCTTTTGATATACTTAAGGATGAATTTGATTTCCAAATAGGTATAGGTGAACATGTGTCTCTTTGGCATGATTGTTCGACATCTTTTGATATTTTATCTCAATTGGTGCCTTATATAAATCTTGATGAGGAATAAGCTAAAGTAAGTAATATTATTTAAAGTGGACAATGACAACTTAATTGGTTGATGACATGCCTTGACTTGGATGTGAAATTTTTATCCCTTTTCCCTAACACTCAAGCTGTATGGATATTATGGCATGGCTCTATAGTCCAAATGGCTCTTACTTGGCTTTCATAGGCTATAAATATCTAGCTTAAAGGCAAAATAATTACTTTATTAACCTAAAATGGAAAGTGTATAATGGGTGACTATAAATTAATTTAGTGAGTTTCTGTAGAGGGATGTGTTCCTCTCTTATATGCTTTAAAAGTGATATTATCAAAGAGGATATCCTTCATGCTTTTGGAGACTACCCCTAAACTAAGGCTATATTGAAGGCTTTATTTCCAAAAGACGTCACATTTCAATGTCTTCACTAATGGTTTAATGGATTGGATATAAGATTTTCTAAAATCTTAAGATGGGCTGGAGGAACCTTGTAGTTTTGGTATATTAAGTTTGTGTGCTTACTAGACCATGTTGAAAACCAAAAATGTTGAAGTTATTTAAGGCCACAAAACTTGTCTGTTCATTCAAGCTTGACAAGTACATGGTTTGGTGGAAGACTATTGTAGCAATCACCCATCTCTGGAGTAGGATACCTCACCCTCCTTTTGTTTAGTTTCCTAGACTCTACCACCACATGGTTAGGTCAAGGTTAATACTAATGGTAGTGTGAGAGGTAATCTAGGTTAGGTTGGTTTCAAAAGGTGTAATTTGAGATGATTTTGGAAAATAGTTTAAGGTTTTCATCGACTCTATAAGTGTGGCATCTAATATGGTTGCAAAACTATTGGGGATATGCTAGGATATGGAGATAACATAGGAGAAGGGGTACCTCTTGTTATACTAGAGATTGATTCCCTTAAAGCACTCAATCTAATTTATTCTCATCATGCATTTATTTATCCTTTTATAGTTTGTCTAAAAGGCATACCAAGTTTAAGAGGGTGTTGTTATAACTTAGAGTTTAAACATGTTTTATGAGAAGGAAACACATGTGCAAATTATCTCATTAAATTTGGTACCTTTGTTTTGGTTGGAGAAGTCTTCTTTGACCTCCCTTCAATAGGAGTGAGACCTTTTTAGATGGTAATAGCTTTGGAGCTAGCTTTCTTAGACACTAGAGCTTTTTCTATTTCTTTATTTTTCTAATTTTTGTATCATCTACACCAAAAAAAATCATTATTCAAAAACATAAATAATTCATTATTAGTAAATAAAAGGTGACAATGACTTTTGTTATTCTGTTTAATTTCTTGGGTCAAGCATACAAGAGCATTCAAAAACCCTTTTTCTAAGTTGGTAGCAAAAGCTCTTTATCCTGATGTGTACTTAAACAAAAATTATGTGGCTTCATATATACATCATCAGGGATATTGTAAGTAATTGTTGTTAAATCTTTAAAGACTTTGCCAATAAATCATGGATTATTGTTTTTACTTATTTAAGGTGTTTGCCTTGCCCATTGTTGTCCATCTTTTTCACTTCTCTCTTTCTTTGTATTTGTACATTAGGTCTATTTTATAATTGAAATAGATGGAGTAGTTAATTCCTACTTTTAGTATTAGATTTGCTCCAATTTAATGATATTGTTTCCAATGGTGTTAGATTATCCCTTTTATTTTTGGGGGGTGACATATTAGTTTGTTATTTTTGATGAAATTTTTTTATTTTATTTGTTTGTTATCTTCATCTATGGTTATTTATTTTTTGTTGTTTCTAATATTTCACCACTTTATAACTAAAAGAAATTATATTAAAATATCTTTTCTCCATGATAGAGCATGTACATCACAAATGTGATGAGACCAATATAAAGGATCAATCTAGTTTTTGGCTAACTATTTAATTAAGTTGCTTTTTTTTTTATCTTTTTCATTTATATGTTCTTTTAAGTTTTTATACTTCTCAAATGCATTGAAAGTAAGCAAAATAATTTGACATTTAACTTAATAGAGACAAAAACTAGCACTGAAACTATACAAACTAGATAATTAGATAACTTAATTACTATGCAAAATCACAATTATGGTGGTAATTTAAAACCATTATCTTAAAGGTCTAATATAATGATTTAAACCAATGCTTAAATAATTTTATACATAACGTTGTAATAAGCAGTTTTATGTAGTGATTTACACGTGACAATCCATGACAGCTATCTATACATCTAATATAAGCAATGATTTTAAAATTTTGCATATGAATATATATAATGATTCCAAAATTTACAATTTGTAAAGTTAATAATTCAATATATGACAATAAATAATTGTAACTTATCTAACTAATATAAATAATAATTTTAAAGCATTGCATATGAATACAGATATAAGTAACGATTTATGATTTTTTTGCAATAGATCTAAAATTTGTCAATTATAATGGTAATCATTTATATGAGATGGTATAATAAATAATTTTTCTATATAATAAATAAAAACTATTTGTATAATAAAAATAAAAATTTAAATAATAAAATTTTATTTTTAAATTTAATAAATATCAAATAATTATAAAATTTAATAAATATAAAATATATAAATTTATAATGGAAACTACTACCTATATTGGTAGTGGGTATTCAACATTACATATTATTGAATGAAACTTACATCTTAAGTTCAAATATTTTCCACTTACACATCCTTTTCTTTCTTTCTTTTTCTTTTCCTTGAATTTTCTCAACTTTGGTATTTAGACTCCATCACCCTTTCTCCATGGTTGTCATCTCTACTTTCCTTTCCATTTATATATTCCTTTTAGTTTTTCAAACTATATAATGCCATTGCTATTTATGGCTTTTTTTTTTCGCAATTTTTATTCTTATTTTCTCTTTACTCCTCCCATTTCTTGGATTCATTTAGATCCTAAAACCATGATTTTGTACATTAAAAACTCTTATGGTTCGTTATTAAATCCTAAAGGGTAAGAGAAGAAATTGGATTTTATGGTGAGGAAAGGACAAAGAGATCTAAGGAACTAAAGAGAGACAGAGTTAGACAGAGAAAGTAATTTGATTTTTGTTCACAATTGTTTCTTAATTAGAGCTTATTTAATTTATATATATGTGGTCAATTAGTCTAATAACCATCAATGACTACTAATTACCCCAACCACCGTATCAGTAATGATTTATCCCTTAACAATAATGATGTTCTAATGAAATCCCATTAAGCATAATTGATGGTAATGATTTGATTGATAAAACAATGTTAGTTAGATATTGGTAATAGAAAATTACAATTGAAATTCAAATGATTACAACAATGCACTAATTTTGGCAAGTCTTTCTCACCAAAATGAGCTTTGTCCTTAAGTTTAAAATGTGGAAATTAAGCAAAAATGAAAGACCGATCCTCCCATATGGCAATTAGTTATGCCAAAGGCTATTGGTCCCCTCTTGTTAATGGTAGTTGAGGCATTAGCTAATTCTACTATACCACCAACACTTTAACAAGCAAACATTAAAATTTGGATGAATAAAAGAACTAAAGGGAAGTTAAAGCTTATAAGCTACCTGACCAATCTTGGTCATAATAAAGAATGAACCATAATACTTAAAAGCTAATTTGAGATTCTTGCGAGGAGTAACTGACATTTTTCAATAGGGTTGAAGCTTCAAGTACACTTAGTTACCCAAAGAGAAAAAAAATTAGTTTTGTTCTTATCTATAAATTGTTGTATCCTTTATTGTGCCTTACAAAGCTACTCCTTCAACAACCTAACCATATATTGTCTTTCTTACAATAAGGATTCAATGGTAGCAACCTTAAATTTACTTTTTGCTAAGTGAGGTGAGACATATCCATAGAGGGCTTAAAAAAGGAGCATTCCCAATAAAGAATGGTAATTACTATTATACTACCACTTAGCCAAATGTAGCTATGTACACCATTGTGAAGGCCTTAGGAAGGTCATGCAATGCAAGTAAGTTTCTGAGCATTTATTGAGCCTTTTAAGTCAACCCATCTGATTAAGGATGGTAAGCCATATTGAGGTGTAAGAGCTTATGTGGAACAAGGTTTTTGTCCCTATTAAAGACAATGAAATAAGGCATATTATGGAGTCTCAAAATTTTCTCTATAAAAACCTTAGCAATAAAAGAGTACTAAAAAGAAGAGTGAGAGCAATGAAGTGACTATATTTACTAAACAATCTATGACCTAAAAGATGACTTCTTTTCCCTTTAGTTTAGATAAATATTAATAAAATTCATATTGATATCCCTTCAATCTTGTGTAAGAATTGACAAAGACTATGAGATCTAGGATATTTCATATTCTTCCCTTGACACCTATGACATGTGTCATATTGTTGGATAAGTTATTGGATATCCTTCTTGCCAATAAAAGTAATTTGTTTAGACTATGGTAAATGGTTTCAAGATCATAATGCCCCTCTTAGGCCAAACCATGGAACTTACTCAGCATTTACTGCCTTAGACCACCATTAGACCTAATATAAATCTTACCTTTATACATGATAACTCTATTATGATGAGTAAAAGGGGGATTGAAATCTAAAAAAGACTTAAAGAGGAATCTATTTAGTAGCCAAAGCATTTGATTCATAGTTGGCAATAGCCTTAATTAACAATTAGGGAACCTAAGATCTGATGGCATGACAACAAGTAGTACCAAGTTAAATGATTCCTCTCACTTGGATAACACATCTGCAACCTTATTATCAATCTCTTTCTTTTATTAATGTTATAATCCAAGTCTAATAGTTTGGTAACTCTCTTTAACTAGATATAAGTATGTAATTACTATTGTAACAAAAATTTTAAGCTTTCATGATCTTTTTTTTTTTTATGATAAATGGGTGTCTTTTTAGATAATGTCTCCATTTAACTATTGACATCAAGATTGTGAGTAACTCTTTTCCATAAATGGAAAGTCCAAATGTTTATCATGGAGTTTCTTACTAAGATATGTAATAAGCCTATTTTTTGACATCAATATAGCCCCAAGACTAGTACCACAAGCATCAACTTTTATTATAAAGGGCTTAAGAAGTCTAGCATAACTAGAATAGGAGTTGTCATCATGGCCTATTTGAGTTTACTGAAAGCTTCCTTTGTAGCTAGTAAGCCCTATGAATCTCCTTAATGCCTTTAGAGATATGAGTATTAACCAATTCACCTTTGCATACACTTTGTTAAGGTCAATGGCTATCCACTGGGTAGAAATAATGTGTCTTAAGTAGTCCACTTGAGATTGCCTAAAAAAGCATTTAAATATCTTGGTAACAATCCTTCTTTCCTCAAAGTGTGTAAGACCTGAGATAAGTGGGGCATGTGATCCCTTATTATAACATTATAAATAGGGATATTGTCAAAGAACACCAAAACAAACTTCCTTATATAGGGAGAAAAAATATAGTTCATAAGAGATTGAAAAGTTGCAAGGGCATTTATCAACCCAAAGGTATCACTTTAATTTCATAATGCCCATATTGGTTCTAAAGATAGTCTTTGGAATGTCTTTCTCTTTCATCATGATCTTATGGTATCCTATTATTAGGTATATTTTAAAGAACATAATAACCTTATAAATCTCGTCTAACAAGTTATCAATAATTGACATAGGAAATTTATCCTTTATAACAAGTGAATTAAGCTATTTGTAGTCAACATAAAATTGCCAAGAACCATCCTTTTTTCTTCACCAAAAGAATTGGAAAAACAAAATGACTAGTGCTTGTTTGTATAGTTGAAGTCTTCATCATCTCATTGACCAACTTCTTTATTTTTGCTTTTTGATAATAATGACATCTATAAGGTCTCAAATTTATAGGTTGAACATTTGGTTTTAAGCGTATAGCATGGTCATATGATCTTTAAGGAAGTATTTCTATTAGCTTAACAAATACATCTATATAATCATCCAATATGTTTTTAGCACTGCAGGAATTTCACTAGTTTTATGACTACCTGAAGAATCTACTATGGACTCTTTCTCATTAGTCACTACATATGGATAAGGTTACACCATATTATTTTTTTCTAAGTAAGTTTTGCAACAAGACCACATTCATTAATTTAAGAGTAATATATTGTTTTTGTGGGGTATGTAATATTCCAATAGTTTTTCCATCATTCACAAAGTCAATTTACAATTTTTAAAGTCTAACAACACAAGACTGAATTGCCCTACCAATTCACCCCAACATCATATCTAAAAACCTTTATTTATAATTTTATGATTTATTTTAAAAATCTACCCTTGTATTTTCCCTTTAAGTTGCTAATCTTCTCTTTATTGGCCACTTTATGGCCATCTTCTATAATAACCAACAATGGTTGTGTAGGCACTAATGGGCAAGGTAGATCCTTAACAAGTGGACTATTGAGGAAGTTATGAGTGCTTCTAGAGTTAATTACAATCATCAGGGTTTTATTTCTTATTTAAGCTTTGACATTAATTGTATTAAGTCCTATGAAGCTTGTCATGATATAAATGGAAATGGATCCATATGCCTCTATTATTTCCTCTAGTTCTAAATCATAGAATACTTTATTAAGATCTTTATTAACCACCTTTTGCTTAACCATCTTACCCTTTATGGTAGTAAGCAAGTGCTTCTTAACACATAGATGTCTTGGGAAAAAACTATCAACATTGATTTAGTTTCCTAACCACATTTGTTTAGAACCTATTTTTAACTCCAATGGAATTAGTGGTAGTAATCTTAGAAACTATTTCTTGTAGCTTGCTAGCTCTAGCAAAACTAACAGTCTTGTTTAGCCACCCTTATCTTTTATCTCTCATTTGATTAGGGCTCTAATAATTTACACTAGTATTATTTTTAACCTTGTAAATTTAGAATTGCTCTAAGGAAATTGCTTTTATGCAACAAAGATAGCTTATGAACGTGACTTATGAATTTTGGCATCCATATCTTCATTACATTTATGTAACTAGACATGAAATACTCTTTTATGAGATAAGAGTTTGCACTCTTCATAGGGCCTTAAACTCTCTAAATTTCTCTTGATACTCACGCAAATAACCAATTTGAGTTAATTTATTAAATTCCTATACAACAACAAAAAATTTGCTAGTACCAAACAACACACATAAGTCATTTACAAATTTTCCCGAGTAACAACAATTTGGTTAGCTAACCAACTTTCAAACTAGAACTTAGCTTGCTCTCTAAAATACATTGCCACTAACTTAACCCTATCCATATTGGGAAAATTGCAAATCCAAAAATACTTATTACACTTCAGGATCCACTCCCTAGGGTTTGTTCCCTCAAAATAGGGCAAAGTAACCCTAAGGTTCCACTTTAAGGTTTTTTCCATAGATTTAGCCTTATTCATCATAGTTATACTTTATTTCCTTATAAATTCCTTATGTAATAAAAGAATGTCAAATTAATCACAATAGTTACTCGACTTTGCCACAAGTATGAAATTAATAGTATAAAGAGGATTTATTGGTTTATCTTGATCAAAAACTCCTTGAATCTTTAAGATAATAGCTTTACCACTTCCTTGAGGGTAGCATTATTTTCATGCAAAATAGTCTATTATTACTCGAGTCATTACATCATATCTTCCTTCTCCATTGCTATTATTGGATTTAAGGTTACCATTATCTTAGTCTTCTTTACTAGCTTACAATCAAAGAATTCTATAAAATCAAATACTTTGATACCAAAACTATTATGTCCTAAAGGGAAAGAGAAGAAATTGGGGGTTGAGTTAAGGAAAGGAGAGAGATTAGAGAAACTATAGTGAAACAAAAGCTAGAGAGAAAGTAATTTGATTTTTAGTTAATTATTATATCTCAACCAAAACTTATTTGATTTATACGCATGATAAATTACTTTAACAACCATCAAAAACCACTTATTATCTTAACACACCATTTCACTAATGATTCTATCCCCTAAGGCTAATGACATTTTTAACAAAATCCGATGAACCATAGTCAACAATCACAATTTGATAGATAAAGTAACATAGTCAATTATTGGTAATAGAAAATTATAATTGAAATTCAAATGGTTACAATAATCACAATAATGTAGCAATCTTGACACTCACTTCTTTCTTAATCTAAAGTTTTTATTTGAGTATTTTCAAAAGATTTTCATGATCTTAATACTTGTGGTTTTTTAGGGTTTCCAACATTTTTTTTACCCTTTTTCCCTAAAATGCTTTCTGATTTTAAAGACATTTGTGTTTGTTTTGAAAAAATAAAAACCAATTTCTCATCCTTCTAGTAAGCTATTAGATTACCATATTTGCATGCTCATGCCTTCGATGATTTTATAATGATCTCTTTATTAGTCTCAAGTTCTCTAGTAACTATAAATCTTTTTTTTTTTTTTGTTTTTGCCTTGAGAGATTTGATTTTGATTTGAGTTGGCACTTTCTCTTTGGGATTCATTACATGCAAATCATTTAATTTTCTTTTCCATACGACTAATGCATGCCTTTGGACGATTCTCTAGATGAAGTGTGCCAAAGATTATGCTTTTGAAGGAGGCAAAATTTTTCTTTTTAACAAAAAAAATTGTGGAAATTGAAATTTCTAGGGTTTTTGTTGCCAAGAAAATGAAATCCAAAGTAGAGGGTAAGTGGTAGATAGTGAAGTAGTTGACAATTGGAAATTGATCAAATTACCATTATAAAGGACGTAAGGAAGAAAGAATGGATTTTTGTCACAAAAAATAATTCCATTTCATTTTCACATTATTTCCTAATTTTATCCCTACCTAGCTTCTAAAAACACCTTTGTAACTGACTTTGATCAGTATTTATATGTAAAGAGTGGAACACAAGTTGTATGTGTAACAAGGAAATCCAATTTCAATTAATCAAAATACCCCTTGCTCTCATTTTCTCCTTTCTTTCTTTGTTTTCTTATAACATTGATCAAGCTTAAGGTTGATTCTCCTAATATTCCAACCTTTGATTGATTAATTTTTTTGAAATTGGAATCAATCAACATCATTAGTATCAAAGTTACCAATCCTGCCCTTGTATGTATCACCTATGGTTGACCACAATAGGCCTACTAATCACAACAAAAAGTATGATGAGAAGCTTCAATCATTGATTTAGGAGATGACTAAGAAATATGACACTACCTTAGAGGAGCATTCATGGGTCATTAGTATCAATGTAAAATAGAGCCAAATGATGTCTTAAGTTTAGATGATGTCATCCCTAATGTCGAGGAGTAATACCTTCTCTCTAGGTGATGGATATGACTACTCTCATTACATTAAGAAGGGACTTAAGGTGGAATTTCCATGTTTATAGATGGATGACGTTCAAAACTGGCTATATTAGTGTAAAATGTTTTTGATATGGAATGTTAGAGGATATGAAGGTTAAGATCGTCATTAATCACCTTAGTGGTTTAGTCTCTAATAGTATCAAAATTAGGTCAAAATGAAGCCACCATCATGACTATGAAATAGGTCAAGTTTGTTTAATTGATCTTTGCCTATTTTGGTTTTAAGGCTTTGATGACTCAATGTCGGAGCTATTGAGTCTCAGACAAGAACACTTAATGGTAGATTTCTAAAATTTAGAAGAATATGCTACTAGCATATTTCTCAGCGGTCTAAGCAATTGTAGGATGCCTTTGCTCTTGCCAAGCTACAAGAGGTGACGATAATAGCTTTATGACAAAAAACCAATTCCACGCCAAAACTTCCTTCATTGCTACCTACCCCACTTAAGGTTACTAATGTGCTTGCCATTAAAACTAATGGATCCCAAACTACTATCGCTTTTAACACCTCCAAAATTCAAAAGGAACTTTGGCCCCTCAAGAATATGAGAATGAGGAGCAATTTAGAGTTTGATAAGAAGTAAGCCATGGGTCTTTGTTTTACATATGATAAAAAATAGGAACACAAACATAAATGCGATTAGCATAATTTGTTTATAATTCAAAGGGGTGACAACACTGAGAAAACTGAAGGAATGGCTCAAGAGTTTCTAGAAATTGAATGGAGCTAAGAGGAACAAGTTCATATCTCTATGCATAAAATCATTAGAATTGGTGTAGACTTTTGCCACACCATGCATGTTATGATCTACATTCACTCTAAGGCTCTCCACTTGCTTATCAATTTTGGAAGTATGCACAACCTTTTGGATTTTGAGATGGCCAAAAGGGTGGGTTGCTTGATTAAACTAGCAACATCCCTTCTTGGGATGGTAGCTAATCGATGATTGTTCAATGGTTAAAGATGTTAAGGCATATTTGCTGGAACTTTAAGCTTTTGCATATGAAGTTTATTACTAGAGGTTGGAAGTATGTCTTGTGTGGCATCAATTAACCCATGGCCAAACAAGTGGGTGGCAAGGGTCTATCAAAAGCCTTGGCCCATTCCACTTAATTGAGCCTTATGCAACTATGTAATAAAGAGGTGGAATGAAGCCTAAAAGTAATGAACCTTACCATTACTTTTGAGGTTCTCTTAGAGGAATTTTCATATGTCTTTGATGAGCCGACTACTCTTCCTCCCATATGTTCACCTAATCATAAGATCACTTTCAAGGAAAAATCCTAGCCGTATAGATACCTAGTCCTCTAAAAGAATTTTATTGAAACCATGATGAAAGAGATGAAGAACACCGACATCATCCAAAGCAACATTAGCCCTTTTTCTTTTCCAATCATTTTAGTAAAGAAGAAAGATGGGTCATGATAGTTTTACATAGATTATAGAGCATTGAACAACATCACAATGAACGATAGATTCTCGATTCCTTTTATTGAAAAATTACTTGATAAATTGGGAGGAGTAGTTTTGTTCTCCAAAATAAATCTTCGATCAGGATACCACCAAATTTGGATGCATAAGGATGATATGCCTAAAATGATATTCAAAACCCATTACAAACACTATGAATTTTGGTACTTCCATTTGGGTTAACCAACGCACTGTCAACTTTCTGTAGTATAATGAATGATATTTTTTAACCATTCTTTAGAAATTTATACTCTTTAACGACATCTTAATGTATAGCAAAGTGTGGTAAGAACCTATGTCACCTACAACAAACTCTTTAACTATTGTGGTAAAACTAGCTTTATGATAAATAAAGAAAATGTTTTTTTTTCCTCTCAAAAGGAGTTTGAATACCTTGGGCACATCATATTAGTGGCTAAGCTAGTGAGGGATTCAAAAAAAATTGAAGTAGACTTGCATTGGCCCTTACCTTTCAACATCTAGCAACTATAGAGGTTTCTTTGCCTCACTAGTTACTATTGATGCTTTGTTCATGGTTATGCACAAATCATTCAAGTATTGAATTAGCTTTTGAAGGACTTTGTTTTCATATGGACATTGGTAGCCTATGATGTCTTCTCATGACTAAAGATGGTTTATGTATTCATATTTTACATGCATTTAGTTAGGTGTTAAGTTTTGGTTAAATAAGTAACTTATTGTCCCAATTTCTATTCCTTTTGTTGTAGTTTTAAATATATTTGATCTAAGAAGAAGAAAAATGCTAACTTCATATGTTTTGCACATTATTTTCAGGTAATTATACTCATTTGGCAATTAGGAAAGCTAACATATCAAATTGGATTTAAAAAGATTAAGAAAAGCTGAGAAAAGTTAGAGCATAAGCATATGTATACTAAACATAGGCATGTTTTCATTGGAATCTTTTAGGAATTTTTTGTCAAATTTAAGCATAATTATGTGTTTCAAAAAGCATGGTCATGCTTAGTCAAAAGATCTTTACAGGAAAAGGTGACACCATGTTGAGCACGATTATGTCTCTAATGAGCATAAGCATGCCCATTATCTCCAGAAGGGTTCTTTTGTCTTTTGCTCTCCTTTAGGTCAGATTAATATAAATACGTCTTTAACTCATTTTTTGGGGGAGAGGGAAAGAGGTTTTTCTTTTAATAGCTACCTTAGAGCTAAAAACAAAGAAGAAAATGATATAATTGAAAGGATTAAAAGAGGAGTTGATGAGAACTATAACGATGATGACTGGAAAGCTCCAATGGATAAAAGAGGTCCAATAACACAAGCTAATGATGTGAACCGTAGAGATGATGGCTGAAAGACTCCAATGGATGCAAAAGGTCCATTTCAGATTCCAGAAGGCCCAATAGCACGAGCTAGAGCCAAAACAATTAAGGAAGCACTAAATGGGCTGATTAAGGACATTTAGGCCCACCAGGCTTCAAATGGTGCGAATTCAAGCTTGACTTTGTGAGTTTAGTTCTTTAAATTCGTTTGCCTTGATATCCTTTTTCCCTTTTAATTCCTTATTCTCCAAATTGTTCAATTCTATGTCATTTGTCATATTTTGTTCAGAATCAATACTCTTGATTTATGTTGTTTAGTTCATTATAGAACTGCAAGGGGAAATCTGAGTGGTAAAAGGCAAGAGAGAAAGTTCATATAAAGGAAAAGCCATCAGGAGTGTAAACACGAGGGAGTGTGACATCATCTTTTGAGTGAAACACGTGAGGGAGCGTTCTGTGAGGTACCTTAATTATTTCGTGTAAAACTAATACTATGACGTCCAAAGACAAAGGTGCAGCTCAGGAGGGAGCTGGTGATGTGTCCTTCATGATCAAAGCTATGCAACAACAATTTGAGCGCATGAATACCAGATTTGATGATATGCGGGAGAGGATGGAGAAGCAAACTAATACAATAGAAAAGTTGCAAATGAGACATGGGGAATATGAGGCTCCCAGAGCAAGAAGGCAGTTGAAACGTGCCCATGAGCATGAAAATGATGTAGACGATGATGAATTTCATGATCAAACTACTGTGGTTAGAACTCTTAACGATAGAAGGGATCGAAGAGAATTTGGGAGACAAGGCACCTATGACCATAATTTGGGCACTATTAAATTGACAATTCCTCCATTTCAAGGTAAAAATGATCCTGATGTATACCTAGAATGGGAGAAGAAGGTTGAATTGGTTTTTGACTGCCACAACTATTCCGAGGAGAAAAGGTAAAACTTGCTGCAGTTGAATTTACTGATTATGCTATTATTTGGTGGGACAACTTGTTTTGACTAGGAGAAGGAATCGCGAGCGGCCGGTTGATACATGAGAGGATATGAAGGCTATTATGAGGAGGAGATTTGTCCCTAATCACTATTACAGGGAGTTGTACTGAAGGCTGCAAGGGCTCACTCAGGGCACCAAAAGTGTGGAGGACTACCACAAGGAGATGGAGATTACCATGATTAGAGCCAATGTAGAAGAAGATAGAGAGGCAAACTATGGCTCGATTACTACTAGGGCTAAATAGGGACATAGCAAACGTGGTTGAATTGCAACATTATGTGAAATTAGAAGACATGGTGCACATGACAATGAAAGTTGAAAGGCAACTTAAACGAAAGGGTTCCACACAGTTTGTTCAGAATTCAGTTTCTACCTCGTCTTGGAAGCCAAATCAGAGTAAAAGGGACGATATGGCCAATTACAAGTCCAAAACCGAGCTATCCAAGCAAAAGAATGTGGGTTCTAGCAAGGAGGCAGGTAATTTCGAACTCCAAGCAAGTAGAAATAGAGATGTTAAATGCTTTAAGTGTTTGGGTAAGGGTCACATTGCATCTCAATGTCCAAATAAGCGTGCAATGATCTTGCGAAGTAATGGAGATGTTGGAAACTGAAAGTGAATCAGATGATGATTCTTTGACATCATCAAAGGCTGAAAGTGATGGAGAGGAGTATCCAGTTAATGGTGTAGCACTAGGCGAGCATTGAATGTGCAAGTAAAGGAGAAAAATGAGGTGCAACGAGATAACATCTTTCAGACAAGGTGTCTGATCAAGGATAAGGTATGTAGTATGATTATTGATGGTGGGAGTTGTACTAATGTTGCTAGTAAAACTATGGTTGAGAAATTGAATTTACATACTATCTATAAGCATCCTAGGCCATATAAACTTCAGTGGTTGAATGAGAATGGGAAGAACAAGGTGAATGAGCGAGTTTCTTATATCATTTTTTATCGGAAGGTACCACGATGAAGTTTATGTGACCTTGTACCTATGCATGCGGGTCATATTCTACTAGGGAGACCATGGCAATTTGACAGACGAGTAATGCATGATGGCTTCAAGAATCGATACTCTTTGTAATGAATGAAGAACCCGTCACTCTTGTACCCTTATCACCTCAACAAGCTTATGAGGATCAATTAAGGATTAAAAATGAGAGTGAACCAAAAAGAGATGATGAAAGAGAAAAGAGAGAAAAAAAATGTGGGTACACAAGAAAAGGTGAAGAAAGAGAGAGTTTCTATACAAAAGAAAGCGATGTCAAAAGAGCATTCTAACCAATCAGTTTGTGATCCTATTTTTGTACAAGGAGGCTTATTTTAACACTAACAAATTTGACCCATCTTTGCCTAGTGTTGTTGTTGCTCTATTGCAGGAATTTGAAGATGTATTCCCTGACGATGTTTCAAGTGGATTGCCACCTAATAGAGGAATTGAGCATCAAATTGATTTCATCCCGGGTGCATCCATCCCTAACAGGCCAGCCTATAAGAGTAATCCTGAGGAGACAAAGGAGCTTCAAAGGAAAGTTGAGGAGCTTATTCCAAAGGACATGTGAGGGAAAGCATGAGTCCATGTGCTGTTCCTGTCCTACTTGTACCCAAAAAGGATGGGACTTGGAGGATGTGCGTTAATTGTCGAGCAATCGACAAAATCACTGTAAAGTATCGTCACCCCATACCTAGATTAGATGACATGTTGGATGAATTGCATGGTTCATGTGTCTTTTCTAAGATTGATTGAAAAAGTGATATCATCAAATATAGATGAGAGAGGGAGATGAGTGAAAAACAGCTTTCAAAACTAAGTACGGGTTGTATGAATGGCTTGTTATGCCATTTGTCTTACCAATGCACCGAGTACTTTTATGCTACTCATGAATCATATTTTGCGTCCATTCATTGGTAAATTTGTAAGTGTGTATTTTGATAATATTCTGGTCTATAGTAGAACCCTAGAAGAGTATCTGCATCATTTACATTCCATTGTAAGTGTTTTACGTTCTGAGAAATTGTATGCTAACTTACAAAATTTGTACTAATCAAATCACATTTCTTGGCTATATTGTCAGTGCTAAAGGTGTTGAGGTTGATGAGGAAAAAGTCAAGGCAATTCGTGATTGGCCTACACCAAAGTCAGTTAGTGATGTGCGTAGCTTTCATGGTTTAGCTAGTTTCTATAGACGCTTTGTTAAGCACTTTAGCACCATTGCTGCACCACTCACGGAGCTTATAAAAAAGAACATAAGTTTTAGGTGGGGTACTGACCAAGACAAGGCTTTTAATTGCATCAAGGAAAAATTAAGTTCTTCACCCTTACTTGCTTTACCTAACTTTGCAAATGCTTTTGAGATTGAGTGTGATGCTTCAGGTATTGGCATTGGAGCTGTTTTGATGCAGGAAAAGCACCCAATTGCTTATTTTAGTGAAAAGTTAAGTGGAGCAAGCCTTAATTATCCTACCTATGATAAGGAGCTGTATGCATTGGTGCGAGTTTTGGAGACATGGCAACATTACCTTTGGCCCAAGGAGTTTGTCATCCATACTGACCATAAATCTTTGAAGCACTTGAAAGGACAAGGAAAGTTGAACAAAAGACATGCCAGGTGTATTGAATTCATTGAGACCTTCCCCTACATCCATAGGCAGTTGAGTATTATATAGATGTAATGTCTTATGACATATGAATACAAAGAATAAAAACCATATTAAAACTATTTTAACAAATTAAAAGCTGATCCTTTCGAAGAGATCAATCCCTTATTTCCTTATTTTCGTAATTTTCTTTTATTTTCAATCCTTAGTTTCCCATCAAA